>NW_019167915.1:16104716-16253065 GCF_002303985.1 Durio zibethinus | reverse complement strand
CGTGATCCCTGTATTTTTGTTGGCATGCATAAAAAAATTCATCTAAAAACTCGAAGTGTACAAGATTTTGTGACCATTTGAAAAAAGTGTCCCTATTTTAGACACTTTAATGGCTACTGGCCGCAAACCCGTAAAATCTCAATTGTTCTTTAAAGGGGTGTGAGTTGTCAAGGTTTGAGGAGGGATAGGGGGCCAGTATAAGGGCCAAGTACTAGTACCCAACGCACATCATGTGCGCACACCCCCCCGGCCCCCCTGATCGCCGGATCCCCAATGCCGCCGGTCAGGTTCTCCGACAATGGTGCCCCGGTAAAGAAAAATGTGGCACCAGCACAAGCTCGAGGCCAGCATGTGCTATCGTAACCCTCAATCCGATCCGATCTTAGACTGGGAATGAACTCCGTATGTTTAGACTGGGAATGAGCTTCGTATGCCTAAGTCAACCGGCCAGAGGGGCGGGATACGCAAGCTGGGGATCGGTCGGGTCCCCCTCTATGTGATGTCGATCCTGCTGCCCACAACCCTTGGTCTAGTCCGATCTTAGACTGGGAATGAACACCGTATACCTAAGCCAACTAACGAAACAAGCGAGCGGGCGGGCGGGCGGGCACTACACCGGCCAAAGAGACAGGATGCGCAAGCCGTGGATCGATAGGGTGGTAGGTGGGTTTAGGCACATCTTTATATTTCTACATGCCAATACCATTTTTATGGCTTGTAAATTCATACAATGGTCACTTAAGACTGCACGTGAAGTTTCATGGCAACTCGACTCGTTTTCTATTTTTCACGATTTTCTGAAACTTTTTAGGTTCGAGATTTTTTAAAATTTTTTTGAAAGGAGTTTTGGCCCCAAACTTGGTAGACGTGATCCTTGTATTTTTGTTGGCATGCACAAAAAAATTCACCTAAAAATTCGAAGTGTACAAGGTTTTGTGACCATTTGAAAAAAGTGTCCCCATTTCAAACACTTTAATGGCTACTGGCAGCAAACCTGTAAAATCTCAAATGCTCTTTAAGGGGGTGTGAGTTCTTGAGGTTTGATGAGGGATAAGGGGCCAATATAAGGGCCAAGTACCAGCACCCATCACACATCATGTGCGCACATCCCCCCCGACCCCCCGATCGTTGGAACCCTAGTGCCGCCAGTCAGGTTCTCCGATGATGCTCCGACGATGGTGCACTGACGAAGAAAAATGTAGCACCAGCACATGCCCGAGCCCAACATGTGCTGTCGCAACCCTCGGTCCGATCCCATCTTAGACTGGGAATGAACTCCGTATGCCTAGGTCAACCCACGAAACGAGCGTGTGGGGCGTTCAGCCGGCCAGAGGGGTGGAATGCGCAAGCCGGCGATCGGCCGAGTCCCCCTCTGTGTGCTGCCGATCATGCTGCCACAACCCTCGGTCCGGTATGATCTTAGACTGGGAATGAACTTCGTATGCCTAAGCCAACCGACGAAACGAGCTGGCGGGTGGGCGGGCGGGCACTACGCCGGCCAGAGAGACGGGATGCGCAAGCCGTGGATCGATAGGGTGGTAGGTGGGTTTAGACACATCTTCATATTTCTGCGTGTCAATGCCATTTTTATGGCTTGTAAATTCATACAATGGTCGCTTAAGCCTTCACGTGAAGTTTCATGGCAAGACGACTCATTTTCCTATTTGTCATGATTTTTGAAACTTTTTACGGTTCGGGATTTTTTAAAATTTTTTCGGAATGAGTTTTGGTCCCAAACTTGGTAGACATGATCCTTGTATTTTTGTTGGCATGCACAAAACAATTCAACTAAAAACTCGAAGTGTACAAGATTTTGTGACCATTTGAAAAAAGTGTCCCCATTTCAAACACTTCAATGGCTACTGGCAGCAAACCTGTAAAATCTCAAATGCTCTTTAAGGTGGGTGTGAGTTCTCGAGGTTTCAGGAGGGATAGGGGGCCAATATAAGGGCCAAGTACCAGCACCCATCGCACATCATGTGCGCACACCGCCCGGCCCCCCCGATCATCGAACCCTAATGCCGCCGGTCAGGTTCTCCGATGATGCTTCGACGATGGTCCCCTGGTGAAGAAAAATATGGCACCAGCACATGCCCGAGCCTAGCAAGTGCTCCCGCAACCCTCGATCTGGTCCGATCTTAGACTGGAAATGAACTCCGTATGATTAGACTGGGAATGAACTCCGTATGCCTAAGTCAACCCGTGAAACGAGCGTGCGGGTGCTCAGCCGGCCAGAGGGGCGGGATGCGCAAGCTGGGGATCGGTCGGGTCACCCTCTGCTTGCTACCGATCCTGCTGCCGCAACCATCGGTCCAGTCCAATCTTAGACTGAGAATGAACTCCGTATGCCTAATCCAACTGACGAAACTAGTGGGCAGGCGGGCGGGCACTACGTCAACTAGAGAGACGGGATGCGCAAGCCGTGGATCGATAGGGTGGTAGGTGGGTTTAGGCACATCTTCATATTTTTGCATGCCAATGCCATTTTTATGGCTTGTAAATTCATACAATGGTCCCTTAAGCCTTCAAGTGAAGTTTCATGGCAAGACGACTCATTTTCTATTTTTCACGATTTTTGAAACTTTTTACGGTTCGAGATTTTTTAAAATCTTTTTAGAAGGATTTTTGGCCCCAAACTCGGTAGACGTGATCCTTGTATTTGTGTTGGCATGCACAAAAAAGTTCAGCTAAAAACTCGAAGTGTACAAGATTTTGTGACCATTTGAAAAAAGTGTCCCCATTTCAGACACTTTGAAAGCTACTGGCAGCAAACCTGTAAAATCTCAAATGCTCTTTAAGGGGGTGTGAGTTCTCGGGGTTTCATGAGGGATAGGTGGCCAATATAAGGGCCAAGTACCAGCCCCCATCGCACATCATATACGCACACCCCCCGGCCCCCCGATCGCCGGAACCCCAATAATGTCGGTCAGGTTCTCCGGTGATGCTCCGACGATGGTGCCTCGACGAAGAAAAATGCGGCACCAGCACATGCCCGAGCCCAGCAAGTGCTACCGCAACCCTCGGTCTGGTCCGATCTTAGACTGGGAATGAACTCCGTATGCTTAGACTGGGAATGAACTCCGTATGCCTAAGTCAACCTCCGAAACGAGTGTGCGAGCGCTCAGCCAGCCAGAGGGGCGGGATGCGTAAGCCGGGGATCGGCCTGGTCCCACTCTCCATGCTATCGATCCTGCTGCCGTAACCATCGATCCGGTCCGATCTTAGACTGGGAATGAACTCCATATCCCTAAGCCAACCGATGAAACTAGCGGGCGGGCGGACGGGCGGGCACTACGCCGGCCAGAGAGACGGGATGCGCAAGCCATTGATCGATAGGGTGGTAGGTGGGTTTAGGCACATCTTCATATGTCTGCATGCCAATGCCATTTTTATGGCTTGTAAATTCATACAATTGTCCCTTAAGCCTTCACCTGAAGTTTCATGGCAAGATGACTCGTTTTCTATTTTTCACGATTTTTGAAACTTTTTGCGGTTTGAGATTTTTTAAAACTTTTTCGAAAGGAGTTTTGGCGCCAAACTTGGAAGACGTTATCCTTGTATTTTTTATGGCATGCATAAAAAAATTCAGCTAAAAACTCGAAGTGTACATCATGTACGCACACCCCCCCGACCCCCCGATCGTCGAAACCCCAATGCCGTCAGTCAAGTTCTCCGATGATGCTCCGACGATGGTGCCCCGACGAAGAAAAATGTGGCACCAACACGTGCTCGAGCCTAGCATGTGCTATCGCAACCCTTGGTCCGGTCCGATCTTAGACCGGGAATGAACTCCGTATGCCTAAGCCAACCGACGAAACGAGCGGGCGGGCACTACGCCGGCCAGACAGACGGGATGCACAAGCCGTGAATCGATAGGGTGGTAGGTGGGTTTACGCACATCTTCACATTTTTGCATGCCAATTCCATTTTTATGGCTTGTAAATTTATACAATGGTCCCTTAAGCCTTCACGTGAAGTTTCATGGCAAGACAACTCGTTTCCTATTTTTCATGATTTTTGAAACTTTTTACGGTTCGGGATTTTTTTAAATTTTTTTGCAAAGAGTTTTGGTCCAAAACTTGGTAGATGTGATCCTTGTATTTTTCTTGGCTTGCATAAAAAAACTAAGCTAAAAAGTTGAAGTGTACAAGATTTTGTGAGCATTTGAAAAAAGTGTCCCCATTTCAGACACTTTAAAGGCTACTGGTAGCAAACCTGTAAAATCTCAAATGCTCTTTAAGGGGGTGTGAGTTCTCGAGGTTTGATTAGGGATAGAGGGCCAATATAAGGGCCAAGCACCTGCACCCATCGCACATCATGTGCGCACACTCCCCAGCCCCCCAGATCGTCGAAACCCCAAAGCTGTCGGTCAGGTTCTCCGACGATGCTCCGACGACGGTGACCCGGTGAAGAAAAATGTGACACCAGCAAATGCCTGAGCCTAGCATGTACTACCGCAACCCTCGATCTGGTTCGATATTAGACTGGGAATGAACTCCATATGCTTAGACTGAGAATGAACTCCGTATGCCTAAGTCAACCCACGAAACGAGCGTGCAGGCACTCAGTCAGCCAGAGGGGCGGGATGCGTAAGCCGAGGATCGGTCGGATCCCCCTCTGCGTGTTGCCGATCCCGCTATCATAACCCTTGGTCTGGTCTGATCTTAGACTGGGAATGAACTCCGTATGCCTAAGTCGACTGACGAAACGAGCGGGCAGGTAGGGGGGCGGGCACTACGACGGCCAGAGAGACGGGATACGCAAGCCGTGGATCGATAGGGTGGTAGGTGGGTTTAGGCACATCTTCATATTTCTACATGCCAATGCCATTTTTGTGGCTTGTAAATTCATACAATGGTCCCCTAAGCCTTCACGTGAAGTTTCATGGCAAGACGACTCATTCTATTTTTCACGACTTCTGAAACTTTTTGCGGTTTGAGATTTTTTAAAATTTTTTCGAAAGGCATTTTCGCCCAAACTTGGTAGACGTGATCCTTGTATTTTTTTTGGCATGCACAAAAAAATTCAGCTAAAAACTCGAAGTGTAGAAGATTTTGTGACCATTTGAAAAAAGTGTCCCCATTTCAGACACTTTGAAAGCTACTGGCAGCAAACCTGTAAAATCTCAAATGCTCTTTAAGGGGGTGTGAGTTCTCGAGGTTTGATGAGGGATAGGGGGCCAATATAAGGCCAAGTACCAGCACCCATCGAACATCATTTATGCACACCCCCCGGCCCCTCCGATCGTCGAAACCCCAATGCCGTCGGTCAGGTTCCCGACGATGGTGCCCCGACGTAGAAAAATGTGGCACCAGCACATGCCCGAGCCCAGCATGTGCTACCACAACCCTCGGTTTGGTCCAATCTTAGACTGGGAATGAACTCCGTATGCCTAAGCCAACCGACAAAAAGAGTGGGTGGGCACTACGCCGACCAGAGAGACGGGATGCGCAAGCCATGGATCGATGAGGTGGTAGGAGGGTTTAGGCACATCTTCATATTACTGCATGCAATGCCATTTTTATGGCTTGTAAATTCATACAATGGTCCTTTAAGCCTTCACGTGCTGTTTCATGGCAAGACGACTCGTTTTCTATTTTTCATGATTTTCAAAACTTTTTTTGGTTCGGGATTTTTAAAAGTTTTTTGGAAGGTGTTTTGGCCCTAAACTTCGTAGACGTGATCCTTGTATTTTTTTTGGCATGCAAAAAAAATTCAGCTAAAAACTCGAAGTGTACAAGATTTTGTGACAATTTGAAAAAGGTGTCCCCATTCCAGACACTTTAATGGCCACAGGCAGCAAACCTGTAAAATCTCAAATGCTCTTTAAGGGGTTGTGAGTTCTCGAGGTTTGATGAGGGATAGGGGGCCAATATAAGGGCCAAGTACCAGCACCCATTACACATCATGTGCGCACCCCCCCGGCCCCCCCGATCGCTGAAACCCCAATGCTATCGGTCAGGTTCTCCGGCGATGCTCCGCTGATGGTGCCCCGACGAAGAAAAATGTGGCAGCAGCACATGCCCGAGCACAGCATGTGCTGCCGCAACCTTCGGTCCGATCTGATCTTAGACTGGGAATGAACTTTGTATGCCTAAGCCAACCGACGAAAAGAGCGGGCGGGCGGGCGGGCACTACGTCGACCAGTGAGACGGGATGCGCAAGCCATGGATCGATAGGGTGGTAGGAGGGTTTAGGCACATCTTCATATTACTGCATGGCAATGCCATTTTTATGGCTTGTAAATTCATACAATGGTCCTTTAAGCCTTCACCTGATGTTTCATGGCAAGACGACTCGTTTTCTATTTTTCATGATTTTTAAAACTTTTTACGGTTTGGGATTTTTAAAAATTTTTTTGGGAGATTTTTTGGCCCCAAACTTGGTGGACGTGATCCTTGTATTTTTGTTGGCATGCAAAAAAAAATTCAGCTAAAAACTCGAAGTGTACAAGATTTTGTGACAATTTGAAAAAGGTGTCCCCATTCCAGACACTTTAATGGCCACTGGCAGCAAACCTGTAAAATCTCAAATGCTCTTTAAGGGGGTGTGAGTTCTCGAGGTTTGATGATGGATAGGGGGCCAATATAAGCACCAAGTACCAGCACCCATTGCACATCATGTGCGCACCCCCCTCCCCCCAGATCGTCGAAACTCCAATGCCGTCGGTCAGGTTCTCCGACGATACTCCGACGATGGTGCCCCGGTGAAGAAAAATGCGGCACCAGCACATGCCTGAGCCCAGCATGTGCTGTCGCAACCCTCGGTCCGGTCCGATCTTAGACTGGGAATGAACTCCATTTGCTTAGACTGGGAATGAACTCCGTATGCCTAAGTCAACCCACGAAACGAGCGTGCGGGCGTTCAGCCGGCCAGAGGGGCGGGATGCGTAAGCCGAGGATCGATCGGGTCCGCCTCTGTGTGCTGTTGATCTTGCTGCCACAACCCTCGGTCCAAACCTATCTTAGACTGGGAATGAACTCCGTATGCCAAAGCCAACCGACGAAACGAGCAGGTGGGCGGACGGGCGGGTGGGCACTACTCCGGCTAGAGAGACGGCATGCATAAGCTTGGATCGATAGAGTGGTAGGTGGGTTTAGGCACATCTTCATATTTCTACGTGCCAATGCAATTTTTATGGCTTGTAAATTCATACAATGGTCCCTTAAGCTTCATGTGAAGTTTCATGGCAAGATGACTCGCTTTCTATTTTTCATAATTTTTGAAACTTTTTATGGTTCGGGATTTTTTAAAATTTTTTTGGAAGGATTTTTGGTCCCAAACTTGGTAGACGTGATCCTTGTATTTTTGTTGGCATGCACAAAAAAATTCAGCTAAAAACTTGAAGTGTACAAGATTTTGTGACAATTTGAAAAAAGTGTCCCCATTTCAGACACTTTAATGGCTACTGGCAGCAAACCTGTAAAATCTCAAAAGCTCTTTAAGGGGGTGTGAGTTTTTGAGGTTTGAAGAGGGATAGGGGGCCAATATAAGGGCCAAGTACCAGCACCCATCGCACATCATGTGCGCACACCCCCCGATCATCGGAACCACAATGCCGCTGGTCAGGTTCTCCGGTGATGGTGCCCCGACGAAAAAAAATACGACACCAGCACATGCTCGAGCCCAACCTGTGTTGTCGCAACCCTCGGTCTGGTTCGATCTTAGACTGGGAATGAACTCTGTAAGCCTAAGTCAACCCATGAAACGAGCGTGCAGGCGCTCAACTGACCAGAGGGGCGAGATGCGCAAGCCGGGGATCGGTCGGGTCCCCTCTATGTGCTGCTGATCTTGCTGCCGCAACACTTAGTCTGAAGTGATCTTAGACTGGGAATGAACTCCGTATGCCTAAGCCAACCGACGAAATGAGTGGTCAGGCGGGCGGGCGGGCACTACGCCGGCCAGAGAGACGGGATGCGCAATCTACGGATCGATAGGGTGGTAGGTGGGTTTAGGCACATCTTCATATTCTGCCTGCCAATGCCATTTTTCTGGCTTGTAAATTCATACAATGGTCCCTTAAGCCTTCACGTGAAGTTTCATGGCAAGACGACTCGTTTTCTGTTTTTCACGATTTTTGAAACTTTTTACGGTTCGAGATTTTTTAAAATGTTTTTGGAAGGAGTTTTTACCCTAAACATGGAAGACGTGATCCTTGTATTTTTTTTGCATGCACAAAAAATTTCAGCAAAAAACTCGAAGTGTACAAGATTTTGTGACCATTTGAAAAATGTGTCCCCATTTCAGACACTTTAATGGCTACTGGCAGCAAACCTGTAAAATCTCAAATGCTCTTTAAGGGGGTGTGTGTTCTCAAGGTTTGATGAGGGATAGGGGCCAATATAAGGGCCAAGTACCAGCACCCATTGCACATCATGTGCACACACACCCCCCCGGCACCCCAATCGCTGGAACCCCAATGCCGTCGGTCAGGTTTTTCGATGATGCTCCAGCGATGGTGCCCCGACCAAGAAAAATGTGGCACCAGCACATGCCCGACCTAGGATGTGCTGCTGTAACCCTCGGTTAGGTCCGATCTTAGACTGAGAATGAACTCCGTATGCTTAGACTGGGAATGAACTCTGTATGCCTAAGTTAACCCATGAAACGAGCGTGCGGGTGCTCAACAGGCCAGAGGGGCGGGATGCGCAAGCCGGGGATCGACCGGGTCCCCCTCTGCGTGCTGTCGATCCTGCTATCGTAACCCTCGGTCTGATCCCATCTTAGACTGGGAATGAACTCCATATGCCTAAGCCAACCGACAAAACGAGCGCGCGGGCGGGCGGGCACTACGTCGGCCAGAGAGACGAGAGGCGCAAGTCGTGGATCGATAGGGTGGCAGGTGGGTTTAGGCACATCTTCATATTTCTACATGCCAATGCCGTTTTTATGGCTTGTAAATTCATACAATGGTCCCTTAAGCCTTCAGGTGAAGTTTCATGGCAAGACGACTCATTTTCTATTTTTCACGATTTTTGAAACTTCTTGCGGTTTGGGATTTTTTAAAATTTTTTCGGAAGGAGTTTTGGCCCCAAACTTTTTAGACATGATCCTTGTATTTTTGTTGGCATGCAAAAAAAAAAAAATTCAGCTAAAAACTCGAAGTGTACAAGATTTTGTGAGCTTTTGAAAAAAGTGTCCCCATTTCAGACACTTTAATGGCTACTGGTAGTAAACCTGTAAAATCTCAAATGCTCTTTAAGGGGGTGTGAGTTCTCAAGGTTTGATGAGGGATAGGTAGCCAATATAAGAGCCAAGTACCAGCAACCATTGCACATCATGTACGCACCCCCCCGGCCCCCCCGATCGCCGGAACCCCAATGCCATCGGTCAGGTTCTCCGGCGATGCTCCGATGATGGTGCCCCTGCGAAAAAAAATGAGGCTCCAGCACATGTCTGAGCCTAGCATGTGCTGCTGCAACCCTATGTCTGGTCCAATCTTATACTGGTAATGAACTCCATATGCTTAGACTGGGAATGAACTCCGTATGCCTAAGTCAACCTACGAAACGAGTGTGCGGGCGCTCAGTCGGCCAGAGGGGCGGGATGCGCAAGCCGGGGATCGATCGGGTCCCCCTCTACGTTCTACCGATCCTGCTGCCATAACCTTCGATCCGGTTTGATCTTAGACTAGGAATGAACTCTGTATGCCTAAGCCAACCGACGAAACGAGCGGGCAAATGGGCGGGCGAGCACTGCGCCTGCCAGAGAGACGGGATGTGCAAGCCGTGGATCGATAGGGTGGTAGGTGGGTTTAGGCACATCTTCATATTTCTGCATGCCAATGCCATTTTTATGGCTTGTAAATTCATACAATGGTCTCTTAAGCCTTCACGTGAAGTTTCATGGCAAGACGACTCGTTTTCTATTTTTCACGATTTTCAAAACTTTTTGTGGTTCAGGATTTTTTAAAATTTTTTTTGAAGGAGTTTTGGTACCAAACTTGTTAAACGTGATCCTTGTATTTTTGTTGGCATGCACAAAAAAATTCAGCTAAAAATTCGAAGTGTACAAGATTTTGTGAGCATTTGAAAAAAGTGTCCCCATTTCAGACACTTTAATGGCTACTGGCAGCAAACCTGTAAAATCTCAAATGCTCTTTAAGGGGATGTGAGTGCTCGAGGTTTGATGAGGGATAGGGAGCCAATATAAGGGCCAAGTACCAGCACCCATTGCACATCATGTGCGCACACCACCCGAATCGTCGAAACCCAAATGCCGCCGGTCAGGTTCTCCGACGATGCTCTGGCGATGGTGCCCCGACGAAGAAAAATGCGGCACCAGCACATGCCCGAGGCTAGCATGGGCTGCCGCAACCCACGGTCCGGTCTGATCTTAGACTGGGAATGAACTCCATATGCTTAGACTGAGAATGAACTCTGTATGCCTAAGTCAACCCACGAAACGAGCGTGCGGGTGCTCAGCCGGCTAGAGGGGTGAAATGCGCAAGCCGGGGATCGGCCGGGTCACCCTCTGCGTGCTGCCGATCCTGCTGCCAATCCCACCCTATCTTAGACTGGGAATGAACTCCGTATGCCTAAGCCAACCGATGAAACGAGCAGGCGGGCGGGCGGGCACTACGCCGACCAGAGAGACGGGATGCGCAAGCCCTGGATCGGTAAGGTGGTAGGTGGGTTTAGGCACATCTACATATTTTTGCATGCCAATGCCATTTTTATGGCTTGTAAATTCATACAATGGTCCCTTAAGCCTTCACGTGAAGTTTCATGGCAAGACTACTCGTTTTCTATTTTTCATGATTTTTGAAACTTTTTGCCAGTCAGGATTTTTTAAAATTTTTTCGGAAGGAGTTTTGGCCCCAAAGTTGGCAGACCTGATCCCTTTATTTTTGTTGGCATGCACAAAAAAATTCAGCTAAAAACTCGAAGTGTACAAGATTTTGTGAGCATTTGAAAAAAGTGTCCCCAATTCAGACACTTTAATGGCTACTGGCAGCAAACCTGTAAAATCTCAAATGCTCTATAAGGGGGTGCGAGTTCTCAAGGTTTGATGAGTGATAGGGGGCCAATATAAGGGCCAAGTACCAGCACCCATCGTACATCATGTGCGCACTCACCCTCGATCGTCGGAACCCCAATACCGCCGGTCAGGTTCTCCGGCGATGCTCCAGCGATGGTGCCCCGGCGAAAAAAAATGCGGCACCAGCACATGCCCGAGCCCAGCATGTGCTGCCGTAACCCTCGGTCTGGTCCGATCTTAGACTGGGAATGAACTCCGTATGGTTAGACTGGGAATGAACTTCGTATGCCTAAGTCAACCCTCGAAACGAGCGTGCGGGCGCTCAGCCATCCAGAGGGGCGAGATGCGAAAGCCGGGGATCAGTCGGGTCCCCCTCTGCGTCCTACCGCAACCTTTCATCCGGTCTGATCTTGGACTGGGAATGAACTTCGTATGCCTAAGCTAACCAATGTAATGAGCGGGCGGGCGGGCGGGCACTACGCCGGCCAGAGAGATGGGATGCGCAAGCCATGGATCGATAGGGTGGTAGGTGGGTTTAGGCACATCTTCATATTTCTGCATTTCAATGCCATTTTTATGGCTTGTAAATTCATACAATGGTCCCTTAAGCCTTCACGTGAAGTTTCATGGCAAGACGACTCGTTTTCTATTTTTCACGATTTTCAAAACTTTTTGTGGTTCAGGATTTTTTAAAATTTTTTTTGAAGGAGTTTTGGTACCAAACTTGTTAAACGTGATCCTTGTATTTTTGTTGGCATGCACAAAAAAATTCAGCTAAAAATTCGAAGTGTACAAGATTTTGTGAGCATTTGAAAAAAGTGTCCCCATTTCAGACACTTTAATGGCTACTGGCAGCAAACCTGTAAAATCTCAAATGCTCTTTAAGGGGGTGTGAGTTCTCGAGGTTTGATGAGGGATAGGGGGCCAATATAAGGGATAAAGTACCAGCACCCATCGCACATCATGTGCGCACACCCCCCGCCGGCCCCCCCGATTGTCGGAACCTCAATGTCGTCGGTCAGGTTCTCCGATGATGCTCTGACGATGGTGCCTCGACGAAGAAAAATGCGGCACCAGCACATGCCCGAGCCCAGCATATGCTGCCGTAACCCTTGGTCTGGTCTGATCTTAGACTGGGAATGAACACCGTATGGTTAGACTGGGAATGAATTCTGTATGCCTAAGTCAACCCACGAAACGAGCGTGTGGGCGCTCAACCGGCCAGAGGGGCAGGATGCGCAAGCTGGGGATCGGTCAGGTCCCCCTCTGTGTGCTGCCGATCCTACTGCCGGTGCGGTCCAATCTTAGACTAGGAATGAACTCCGTATGCCTAAGCCAACCGATGAAACGAGCGGGCGAGCAGGCGGGCACTACACCGGCCAGAGAGACGGGATGCGCAAGCCGTGGATCGGTAGGGTGGTAGTTAGGTTTAGGAACAACTTCGTATTTTTGTGTGCCAATGCCATTTTTATGGCTTGTAAATTCATACAATGGTCCCTTAAGCCTTCATGTGAAGTTTCATGGCAAGACAACTCGTTTTCTATTTTTCATGATTTTTGAAACTTTTTGCGGTTTGGGATTTTTTAAAATTTTTTCAGAAGGATTTTTGGCCCCAAACTTGCTAGAGGTGATCCTTGTATTTTTGTTGGCATGCACAAAAAAATTCAGCTAAAAACTCGAAGTGTACAAGATTTTGTGACCATTTGAAAAAAGTGTACTCATTTCAGACACTTTAACGGCTACTGGCAGCAAACCTGTAAAATCTAAAATGGTCTTTAAGGGGGTGTGAGTTCTTGAGGTTTGATGAGGGATAGGGAGCCAATATAAGGGCCAAGTACCAGCACCCATCACACATCATGTGGGCACACCCCCCGGGCCCCCGATCGTCGGAACCCCAATGTCGCCGGTCAGGTTCTTAGGCGATGCTCCGGCAATGGTGCCTTGGTGAAAAAAAATTTGGCACCAGCACATGCCCGAGCCTAGCATGTGCTGCTGCAACCCTCGGTCCGGTCTGATCTTAGACTGGGAATGAACTCCGTATGCCTAAGTCAACCCATGAAACGAACGTTCAGGCGCTCAGCCGGCCAGAGGGGTGGGATGCGC
Source organism: Durio zibethinus (assembly GCF_002303985.1). Next base: position 16,239,982 of record NW_019167915.1, on the reverse strand, counting down.
AAGCCGAGGATCAGTCGGGTCCCCCTTTCCGTGCTGTTGATCTTGCTGTCGCAACCCTCGGTCTGGTCTGATCTTAGACTGGGAAAGAACTCTGTATGCCTAAACCAACCGACGAAACGAGTGGGCGGGCGGGCGGGCGGGCACTACGCCAGCCAGAGAGACGGGACGCCCAAGCCATGGATTGATAGGGTGGTAGGTGGGTTTAGGCACATCTTCATATTTCTGCATGCCAATGCCATTTTTATGGCTTGTAAATTCATACAATGGTCCCTCAAGCCTTCACGTGAAGTTTCATGGCAAGACGACACGTTTTCTATTTTTCACGATTTTTAAAATTTTTAAGGTTCAGATTTTTTAAAATTTTTTCGGAAGGAGTTTTGGCCCCAAACTTGGTAGACGTGACCCTTGTATTTTTGTTGGCATGCACAAAAAAAATTCAGCTAAAAACTCAAAGTGTAAAAGATTTTGTGACCATTTGAAAAAAGTGTCCCCATTTCAGACACTTTAATTGCTACTGGCAGCAAACCTGTAAAATCTCAAATGCTCTTTAAGGGGGTGAGAGTTCTCAAGGTTTGATGAGGGATAGGGGGACTATACGGGCCAAGTACCAGCACCCATCGCACATCATGTGCGCACACCCCCCGGCCCCCCCGATCGCTGAACCCCATTACAGCCGGTCAGGTTTTCCGACGATGCTCCGATGATGGTGCCCCTGCGAAGAAAAATGCGGTACCAGCACATGCCCACGCCCAGCATGTGCTGCCGCAACCCTTTGTCCGGTCCGCTCTTAGACTGGGAATGAACTCCTCATGCTTAGAATGGAAATGAACTCTGTTTGCCTAAGTAAACCCACGAAACGAGCGTGCGGGCGCTCAGCATGCCAGAAGGGCGTGATGCTCAAGCCGGGGATCGGCTGGGTCCCCTTCTACGTTCTGTCGATCCTATTGCTGGTCCAGCCCGATCTTAGAGTGGGAATGAACTCCGTATGCTTAAGCCAACCGACGAAATGAGCGGGCGGGCGGGCGGGCGTGCTGTCGATCCTGCTACGGTCCGGTCCGATCTTAGACTATGAATGAACTCTGTATACCTAAGCCAATCGATGAAACGAGTGGGCGGACGGCCGGGTGGGCACTACGTCGGCCAGAGAGACGGGATGCGTAAGCCGCGGATCGATAGGGTCGTAGGTGGGTTTAGGTACATCTTTATATTTCTGCATGCCAATGTCATTTTTATGGCTTGTAAATTCATACAATGGTCCCTTAAGCCTTCATGTGAAGTTTCATGGCAAGACGACTCATTTCCTATTTTTCACGATTTTTGAAACTTTTTACGGTTTGAGATTTTTTAAAATTTTTTCGAAACGAGTTTTGGCCCCAAAGTTGGTAGACGTGATCCTTATATTTTTGTTGGCATGCATAATAAATTTCAGCTAAAAACTCGAAGTGTACAAGATTTTGTGACCATTTGAAAAAAGTGTCCCCATTTCAGACACTTTAATTGCTACTGGCAGCAAACCTGTAAAATCTCAAATGCTCTTTAAGGGGGTGTGAGTTCTCGAGGTTTGATGAGGGATAGGAGGCCAATTTAAGGGCCAAGTACCAGCACCCATCGCACATCATGTGCGTGCACCCCCCCGACCCCCTCGATCGCTGGAACCCCAATGCCGCGGGTCAGGTTCTCCGACGATGCTCCGGCGATGGTGCCTCGACGAAGAAAAATGTGACACCAGCACATGCCCGAGCCCAGCATGTGCTGTCGCAATCCTTGATTCGGTCCGATCATAGACTGGGAATGAACTTCGTATGCTTAGACTGGGAATGAACTCTGTATGCCTAAGTCAACCCACGAAACGAGCGTACGGGCGCTCAACCGGCTAGAGGTGCAGGATGGTCAAACCAAGTATCGATCGGGTCCCCCTCTACGTGCTGTTGATCCTACTGCCACAACCCTCGGTTTGGTCCAATCTTAGACTGGGAATGAACTCTGTATGCCTAAGCCAACCGACGAAACGAACGGGCGGGTAGGCGGCCGGGCACTACGTCAGCCAGAAAGACGGGATGCGCAAGCCGTGGATCGATAGGGTGGTTGGTGGGTTTAGGCACATCTTCATATTTCTGCGTGCCAATGCCATTTTTATGGCTTGTAAATTCTTACAATGGTCCCTTAAGCCTTCACCTGAAGTTTAATGGCAAGACACTCATTTTCTATTTTTCATGATTTTCCAAACTTTTTTCGGTTCGACATTTTTGAAAAATTTTTTGGAAGGTGTTTTGGCCCCAAACTTGGTAGACATGATCCTGGTATTTTTTTTGGCATGCACAAAAAATTCAGCTAAAAACTCAAAGTGTACAAGATTTTGTGACCATTTGAAAAAAAATGTCCACATTTCAGACAGTTTAATGGCTACTGGCAGCAAACCTGTAAAATCTCAAACGCTCTTTAAGGGGGTGTGAGTTCTCCAGGTTTGATGAGGGATAGGGGGCCAACATAAGGGCCAAGTACCAGCACCCATCGCACATCATGTGCGCACAACTCCCCTGGCCCCCCCGATCGTCGGAACCCCAATGCTGCCGGTCAGGTTCTCCGGCGATCGTGCCCCTGCGAAGAAAAATGTGGTCCAGTACATGCCCGAGCCCAGCATGTGCTGCTGCAACCCTCAGTCCGGTCTGATCTTAAACTGGGAATGAACTCCGTATGCGTAAGCCAACCGGCGAAACGAGTGGGTGGGCGGGCGAGCACTACGTCGGCCAGAGAGACGGGATGCGCAAGCCGTGGATCGATAGGGTGGTAGGTGGGTTTAGGCACATCTTCATATTTCTGCGTGCCAATGCAATTTTTATGGCTTGTAAATTCATACAATGGTCCCTTAAGCCTTCACATGAAGTTTCATGGCAAGACGACTCATTTTCTATTTTTCACGATTTTCAAAACTTTTTACGGTTCGGGATTTTTTTAATTTTTTTGAAAGGATGTTTGGCCCAAAACTTGGTAGACGTAATCCTTGTATTTTTATTGGCACGCACAAAAAAATTCAGCTAAAAACTCGAAGTGTACAAGATTTTGTGACCATTTGAAAAAAGTGTGCCCATTTCAGACACTCTAATGGCTACTGGCAGCAAACCTCTAAAATCTGAAATGCTCTTTAAGGGGTGTGAGTTCTTGAGGTTTGATAAGGGATAGGGGGCCAATATAAGGGCCAAGTACCAGTACCCATTGCACATCATGTGCGTATACCCCCTCCGACCCCTTCGATTGCCGGAACACCAATGCCGCGGGTCATGTTCTCCAACGATGCTCCTGCAATGGTTCCCCGACGAAGAAAAATGCGGCCCCAGCACATGCCTGGGCCCAGCATGTGCTACCGCAACCCTTGGTCCGATCTGATCTTAGACTGGGAATGAACTCCGTTTGCTTAGACTGGGAATGAACTCCGTATGCATAAGTCAACCCATGAAACAAGCGTGCGGGCGCTCAGCCAGCCAGAAGGGCGGGATGCGTAAGCCGGGGATCGGTTGGGTCCCTCTCTACGTGCTGTCAATCCTATTGCCGATCCGGCCCGATCTTAGACTGGGAATGAACTCTGTATGCCTAAGCCAACCAATAAAATGAGCGGGCGGGCGGGCGGGCGGGCACTACGCCGGCCAGAAAGACGGGATGCGCAAGCCGTGGATCGATAGGGTGGTAGGTGGGTTTAGGCACATTTTCATATTTCTACATCCCAACGCCAATTTTATGGCTTGTAAATTCATATAATGGTCCCTTAAGCCTTCACGTGAAGTTTTATGTCTAATGGAACTCCGTATACTTAGACTGGAAATGAAGTCCGTATACTTAGACTGGAAACGAGCGTGGGGGTGTTCAGTCGACCAGAGGGGCAGGATGCGGAAGCCGGGGATCGACCGGGTCCCTCTCTGCATGTTCTCAATGCTACTACCACAACCCTCGGTCTGGTCCAATCTTAGACTGGGAATGAACTCCGCATAGCTAAGCCAAACTGTATACACATTAATGAAGTTTCATGGCAAGACGATTTCTATTTTTCATGATTTTTGAAACTTTTTGCGGTTCGAGATTTTTTTAAATTTTTTCGGAAGGATTTTTGGCCCCAAACATGGTAGACGTGATCCTTGTATTTTTTTTGGCATGCACAAAAAAATTCAGCTAAAAACTCGAAGATAACAAGATTTTGTGACCATTTGAAAAAAGTGTCTCCATTTCAGACACTTTAATGGCCACTGGTAGCAAACCTGTAAAATCTCAAATGCTTTTTAAGGGGGTGTGAGTTCTCAAGGTTTGATGAGGGATAGGGGGCCAATATAAGGGCCAAGTACCAGCACCCATCGCGCATCATGTCTGCACGCCCCCCCCGGCCCCCCCGATCGTCGGAACCCCAATGCCACCGGTCAGGTTCTCCGACGATGGTGCCCCGACGAAGAAAAATGTGGCACCAGCACATGCCTGAGCCCAGCATGTGCTGTCGCAACCCTCGGTCCAATCCAATCTTAGATTGGGAATGAACTTCGTATGCTTAGACTGGGAATGAACTCCGTATGCTTAAGTCAATCCACGAAACGAGCGTGCGGGCACTCAGCCGGCCAGAGGGGCGGGATGCACAAGCCGGGGATCGGCCGGGTCCCCCACTGCATGCTGCCGATCCTACTGCCGCAACCCTCAGTCTGATCTGATCTTAGACTGGGAATGAACTCAGTATGCCTAAGCCAACCGACAAAATGAGCGGGCGGACGGGCGGGCGGGCACTACGCCGGCCAGAGAGACGGGTTGCGCAAGCCGTGGATCGATAGGGTGGTAGGTGGGTTTAGGCACATCTTCATATTTCTACATGCCAATGCCATTTTTATGGCTTGTAAATTCATACAATGGTCCCTTAAGCCTTCACGTGAAGTTTCATGGCAAGACAACTTGTTTTCTATTTGTCACGATTTTCAAAACTTTTTGTGGTTGGGGATTTTTTAAATTTTTTTCGGATGGAGTTTTGGCCCCAAACTTGGTAAAAGTGATCCTTCTATTCTTGTTGGCATGCACAAAAAAATTCAGCTAAAAACTCGAAGTCTACAAGATTTTGTGATCTTTTGAAAAAAGTGTCCCAATTTCAGACACTTTAGTGGCTACTGGCAGCAAACCTGTAAAATCTCAAATGCTCTTTAAGGGGTTGTGAGTTCTCGAGGTTTGATGAGGGATACGGGGCCAATATAAGGGCCAAGTACCAGCACCCATCACTCATCATGTGCGCACACCCCCCTGGCCCCCCGATCGTCGGAACCCCAATGCCACCGATCAGGTTCTCCGATGATGCTCCGGTGATGGTGTCCCGGCTAAGAAAAATGCAGATCTAGCACATGCCCGAGCCTAGCATGTGCTGCCGAAACCCTTGGTCCGGCCTGATCTTAGACTGGAATGAACTTCGTATGCTTAGACTGGGAATGAACTCCATAAGCCTAAGTCAGCCCACAAAACGAGCGTGGGGCACTCAGCCGGCCAGAGGGGCGGGATGCGCAAGACGGGGATCAGCCGGGTCCCCTTCTGTGTGCTGCTGATCCTGCTACCACAACCCTTGATCTGGTCTGATCTTAGACTGGGAATGAACTCCGTATGCCTAAGCCAACCGACGGAACGAGCGGGCGGGCGGGCGGGCACTACGCCGGCCAGAGAGATGGGATGCGGAAGCCGTGGATTGGTAGGGTGGTAGGTGGGTTTAGGTACATCTTCATAGTTCTATGTGCCATTGCTAATTTTATGGCTTGTAATTTCATACAATGGTCCCTTAAGCCTTCACGTGAAGTTTCATGGCAAGACAACTCGTTTTCTATTTTTCATGATTTTTGAAACACTTTGCGGTTCGGGATTTTTTAAAATTTTTTCAGAAGGATTTTTGTCCCCAAACTTGGTAAAAGTGATCCTTGTATTTTTGTTGGCATGCACAAAACAATTCAGCTAAAAACTCGAAGTGTACAAGATTTTGTGACCATTTGAAAAAAGTGTCCCCATTTCAGACACTTTAATGGCTACTGCCAGCAAACCAGTAAAATTTCAAATGCTCTTTAAGGGGGTGTGAGTTCTCGAGGTTTGATGAGGGATAGGGGGCCAATATAAGGGCCAAGTACAAGCAACCATCGTATGCTTAGATTGCGAATGAACTCCGTATGCCTAAGTCAACCCATGAAACGAGCATGCGGGTGCTCAGCAGGCCAGAGGGGCGGGATGCGCAAGCCGGGGATCGATCGGGTCCCCCTATGTGTGCTACCGATCCTGCTACCACAACCCTTGGTCCAGTCTGATCTTAGACTGGGAATGAACTCTATATGCCTAAGCCAACCGACGAAACAAGCGGGTGGGCGGGCATTACTTCGTCCAGAGAGACGGGATACGCAAGGCCTAAATCGATAGGGTGGTAGGTGGGTTTAGGCACATCTTCATATTTCTACATGCCAATGCCATTTTTATGGCTTGTAAATTCATACAATGGTCCCTTAAGCCTTCACGTGAAGTTTCATGGCAAGACGACTCGTTTTCTATTTTTCACGATTTTTGAAACTTTTTGCGGTTCGGGATTTTTTAAAATTTTTTCAGAAGGAGTTTTGTCCCCAAGCTTGGTAGACGTGATCCTTGTATTTTTTTTGGAATGCACAAAAAAATTCAGCTAAAAACTCGAAGTGTACAAGATTTTGTGACCATTTGAAAAAAGTGTCCCCATTTTAGACACTTTAATGCCTACTGGTAGCAAACCTGTAAAATCTCAAATGCTCTTTAAGAGGGTGTGAATTCTTGAGGTTTGATGAGGGATAGGGGGCCAATATAAGGGCCAAGTACTAGCACCCATCGCACATCATGTACGCACCCCCCGGCCCCCCCGATCGTCGAAACCCCAATGCCGCCGGTCAGGTTCTCCGGTGATGCTCCGACGATGGTGCCCCGACGAAGAAAAATGCGGCACCAGCACATGCCCGAGCCCAGCTTGTGCTACCACAACCCTCGGTCCGGTCTGATCTTAGACTGGGAATGAACTTCGTATGCTTACACTGGAATGAACTCCGTATGCCTAAGTCAACCCACGAAACGAGTGTGCGGGCGCTCAGTGGGCCAGAGGGGCGGGATGCGTAAGTCGAGGATCGAACGGGTCCCCCTCTATGTGCTACAGATCTTGCTGCCACAACCCTCAGTTCGGTCAGGTCTTAGACTGGGAATTAACTCCGTATGCCTAAGCCAACCGATGAAACGAGCGGGCGGGTGGGCGAGCGGGCACTACTACAGCCAGAGAGACGGGATGCGCAAGCCGTGGATCGATAGGGTGGTAGGTGGGTTTAGGCACATCTTCATATTTCTGCATGCCAATGCCATTTTTATGGCTTGTAAATTCATACAATGGTCCCTTAAGCCTTCACGTGAAGTTTCATGGCAAGACAACTCGTTTTCTATTTTTCACGATTTTTGAAACTTTTTTGGGTTCGGGATTTTTTAAAATTTTTTCAGAAGGAGTTTTGGTCCCAAATTTGGTAGACGTGATCCTTGCATTTTTGTTGGCATGCACAAAAAATTTCAGCTAAAAACTCGAAGTATACAAGATTTTTTGACCATTTGAAAAAAGTGTCCCCATTTCAGACACCTTAGTGGCTACTGGCAGCAAACCTGTAAAATCTCAAATGCTTTCTAAGGGGGTGTGAGTTCTTGAGGTTTGATGAGGGATAGGGGGCCAATAGAAGTGCCAAGTACCAGCACCCATTGCACATCATGTGCGCACACCCCCCCGGCCCCCACGATCGTTGGAACCCCAATGCCGTCGGTCAGGTTCTCCGGTGATGCTCCGACGATGGTGCCCCGGTGAAGAAAAAAGTGACACCAGCACATGCCCGAGCCCAGCATGTTCTACCGCAACCCCTGGTCTGGTCCAATCTTAGACTGGCAATGAACTCCGTATGCCTAAGTCAACCCACGAAACGAGCGTGCGGGTGCTCAGCCGGCCAGAGGGGTGGGATACGCAAGCCGAGGATCGATCGGGTCCCCCTCTGCGTGCTGCCGATCTTGCTACCGCAACCCTCGGTTCGGTCTGACCTTAGAATGGGAATTACCTCCGTATGCCTAATCCAACCGACGAAATAAGGGGGCGGGCGAGCGGACGGGCACTACGCCGGCCAGAGAGACAGGATGCGCAAGCCATGGATCGATAGGGTGGTAGGTGGGTTTAGGCACATCTTCATATTTCTACATGCCAATGACATTTTTAGGGCTTGTAAATTCATACAATGGTCCCTTAAGCCTTCACGTGAAGTTTCATGGCAAGACGACTCGTTTTCTATTTTTCACGATTTTTGAAACTTTTTGCGGTTCGGGATTTTTTAAAATTTTTTCAGAAGGATTTTTGGCCCCAAGCTTGGTAGACGTGATCCTTGTATTTTTTTTGGAATGCACAAAAAAATTCAGCTAAAAACTCGAAGTGTACAAGATTTTGTGACCATTTGAAAAAAGTGTCCCCATTTCAGACACTTTAATGGCTACTGGTAGCAAACCTGTAAAATCTCATATGCTCTTTAAGGGGGTGTGCATTCTCGAGGTTTGAAGAGGGATAGGGGGGCAATATAAGGGCCAACTACCAGCACCCATCGCACATCATGTCCGCACACCCCCCGGCCCCCTCGATCATCGGAACCCCAATGCTACCGATCAGGTTCCTCGGCGATGGCGCCCCAACGAAGAAAAATGCAGCACCAGCACATGCCCAAGCCCAGCATGTGCTGCCGTAACCCTCGATCCGGTCTGATCTTAGATTGGGAATGAACTTCGTATGCTTAGACTGGGAATGAATTCTGTATGGCTAAGTCAACCCACGAAACATGCCTACGGGCGTTCAGCCGGCCAGAGGGGCGGGATATGCAAGTTGAGGATTGGCTGGGTTCCCCTCTGCGTGCTGCCAATCCTGCTACTGCAACCCTCCGTCTGGTCCGATCTTAGATTGGGAATGAACTCCGTATGCCTAAGCCAACCGACGAAACGAGCGGGCGGGCGGGCACTACGTCGGCCAGAGAGACGGGATGCGCAAGCCGTGGATCGATAGGGTGGTAGGTGGGTTTAGGCACATCTTCCTATTTCTGCATGCCAATGCCATTTTTATGGCTTGAAAATTCAAACAATGGTCCTTTAAGCCTTCACGTGAAGTTTCATGGCAAGACGACCCATTTTTTATTTTTCACGATTTTTGAAACTTTTTAATGTTCAGGATTTTTTAATATTTTTTCAAAATGAGTTTCGGCCCCAAACTTGCTAGATGTGATCCTTGTATTTTTGTTGGCTTGCACAAAAACATTCAGCTAAAAACTCGAAGTGTACAAGATTTTGTGACCATTTGAAAAAAGTGTCCCCATTTCAGACACATTAATGGCTACTGGCAGCAAACCTGTAAAATCTCAAATGCTTTTTAAGGGGGTGTGAGTTCTCGAGGTTTGATGAGGGATACGGGGCCAATATAAGGGCCAAGTACCAGCACCCATCGTACATCATGTGCACACAACCCCCCCGGCCCCCTCGATCATCGGAACCCTAATGCCACTGGTCAGGTTCGCCGGTGATTCTCCGGCAATGGCGACCCGGCAAAGAAAAATGTGGCACCAGCACATGCCCGAGCCCAGCATGTCCTGCCACAACCCTCGGTCCAGTCCCATCTTAGACTGGGAATGAACTTCGTATGCTTAGACTGGGAATGAACCTCGTATGCCTAAGTCAACCCACGAAACGAGCGTCCGAGCGCTCAGCCGACCAGAGGGGCAGGTTGCGCAAGCCGGGGATCGATCGGGTCCCCCTCTGCGTGCTGCCGATCCTACTGCTGCAGCCCTCGGTCTGGTCCGATCTTAGACAGGGAATGAACTCCGTATGCCTAAGCCAATCGACGATACGAGTGGGCGGGCGAGCGGGTGGGCACTATGTCGGCCAGAGAGACAGGATGCGCAAGCCGTGGATCGATAGGGTGGTAGGTGGGTTTAGGTACATCTTCATATTTCTGCATGCCAATGCCATTTTTATGGTTTGTAAATTCATACAATGGTCCCTTAAGCCTTCACGTGAAGTTTCATGGCAGGATGACTCATTTTCTATTTTTCACGATTTTCGAAACTTTTTACGGTTCAATATTTTTTAAAGTTTTTTTAGAAGAAGTTTTGGCCCAAACTTGGTAGACGTGATCCTTGTATCTTTGTCGGCATGCACAAGAAAATTCAGCTAAAACCTCGAAGTGTACAAGATTTTGTGACCATTTGAAAAAAGTGTCCCCATTTCAAACACTTTAATGGCTACTGGCAGCAAACCTGTAAAATCTCAAATGCTTTTTAAGGGGTGTGAGCTCTCGAGGTTTGATGAGGGATAGGGGGCCAATATAAGGGCCAAGTACCCGTACCCATTCCACATCATGTGCGCACACCCCCCGGCCCCCCGATCATCGGAACCCCAATGCCGTCGGTCAGGTTCTCCGGCGATGCTCCGACGAAGAAAAATGCGACACCAGCACATGCCTGAGCCCAGCATGTGCTGCCGCAACCCTCGATCCATTCCGATCTTAGACTGGGAATGAACTCCGTATGCTTAGACTGGGAATGAACTCCGTATGCCTAAGTCAACCCACGAAACGAGCGTGCGGGCACTCAGCCGGCCAGAGTGGTGGGATGCACAAGCTGGGGATCGGACGGGTCCACTTTCACGTGTTGCCAATCTTGCTGCCGCAACCCTCAGTCCGGTCCGATCTTAGACTAGGAATGAACTCCGTATGCCTAAGCCAACCGACGAAACGAGCGGGCGAGCTGTCCGGTTTCATGGCAAGATGACTCGTTTTCTATTTTTCTCGATTTTTGAAACTTTTTGTGGTTCGAGATTTTTTAATATTTTTTCAAAATGACTTTCGACCCCAAACTTGCTAGATGTGATCCTTGTATTTTTGTTGGCTTGCACAAAAAAAGTCAGCTAAAAACTCGAAGTGCACAAGATTTTGTGACCATTTGAAAAAAGTGTCCCCATTTCAGGCACTTTAATGGCTACTGGCAATAAACCTGTAAAATCTCAATTGCTCTTTAAGAGGGTGTGAGTTCTCGAGGTTTGATGAGGGATAGGAGGCCAATATAAGGGCCAAGTACCAGCACCCATCGCACATCATTTGTGCACACCCCCCGACCCCCTGATCGTCAGAACCCACAATGCCGTCGGTCAGGTTCTCCGACGATGCTCCGGCGATGGTGCCCCGACAAAGAAAAATGTGCCACCAGCACATGCCCGAGCCCAGCTTGTGCTGCCGCAGCCCTCGGTCCGATCCGATCTTAGACTGGGAATGAACTCCGTATGCTTAGACTGGGAATGAACTCTGTATGCCTAAGTCAATCCACAAAACGAGCGTACGGGCGCTCAACCGGCCAGAGGGGTGGGATGCGGAAGTCGAGGATCGATCGGGTCCCTTTCGGTCTGATCCAATCTTAGACTGGGAATGAACTCCGTATGCCTAACCAACCGATGAAACGAGCGGGCGGGTCGGCGGGCGGGCACTATGCCGGCGAGAGAGATGGGATGCGCAAGCCGTGGATCAATAAGGTGGTAGGTAGGTTTAGGCACATCTTCATATTTCTGTGTGCCAATGCCATTTTTATAGCTTGTAAATTCATACAATGGTCCCTTAAGCCTTCACGTGAAGTTTCATGGAAGACGACTCATTTTCTATTTTTTATGATTTTCAAAACTTTTTACGGTTCAAGATTTTTTAACATTTTTTCGAGGGAAGTTTTTGGCCCAAACTTGGTACACATGATCCTTGAATTTTTTTTGGCATGCACAAAAAAATTCAGCTAAAAACTCAAAGTGTACAACATTTTGTGACCATTTGAAAAAAATGTCCCCATTTCAGACATTTTAATGGCTACTGGCAGCAAACCTATAAAATCTCAAATGCTCTTTAAGGGGGTGTGAGTTCTCAAGGTTTGATGAGGGATAGGGGGCCAATATAAGGGCCAAGTACCAGCACCCATCGCACATCATGTGCGCACACCCCCCCGGCCACCCCGATCGTCGGAACCTCAATGCCGCAGGTAAGGTTCTCCGGTGTTGCTCCTGCGATGGTGCCCCGACAAAGAAAAATGTGGCTTCAGCATATGCCCGAGCCTAGCATGTGCCACCGCAACCCTCAGTCTGGTCCGATCTTAGACTGGGAATGAACTCCGTATGCTTAGACTAGGAATGAACTCTGTATGCCTAAGTCAACCCATGAAACGAGCATGCGGGTGCTCAGCCGGCCAAAGGGGCGCAATGCGCAAGCCAAGGATCGGTCCGGTCCCCCTCTACGTGATGTCTATCCTACTGTCGTAACCCTCAGTTCGGTCTGATCTTAGACTGGGAATGAACTTCGTATGCCTAAGCCGACCGACGAAACGAGCGGGCGGGCGAGCACTACGCCGGCCAGAGGAACGGGATGCGCAAGCCGTGGATTGATAGGTTGGTAGGTGGGTTTAGGCACTTCTTCATATTTCTGTGTGCCAATGCCATTTATATGGCTTGTAAATTCATACAATGGTCCCTTAAGCCTTCACGTGAAGTTTCGTGGCAAGACGACTCGTTTTCTATTTTTCACGATTTTTGAAACTTTTTGTGGTTCGGGATTTTTTAAAATTTTTTCGGAAGGAGTTTTGTCCCCAAACTTGGTAGACGTGATCCTTGTATTTTTGTTGGCATGCACAAAACAATTCAGCTAAAAACTCAAAGTGTACACGATTTTGTGACCATTTGAAAAAAGTGTCCCCATTTCAAATACTTTAATGGCTACTAGCAGAAAAATGCCGAGCCCAGCATGTGCTGCCACAACCCTCGGTCCGGTCTGATCTTAGTCTGGGAATGAACTCTGTATGCTTAGACTGGGAATGAACTCCGTATGCCTGAGTCAACCCATGAAAAGAGCGTGCGGGCGCTCAGCCGGCCAGAGGGGCGGGATGCGCAAGTCGGGGATCGGCCCGATCCCCATTTGCATGCTGTCGATCCTATTGTCGCAGCCCTCAGTCCAATCCGATCTTAGACTGGGAATGAACTCCGTATGCCTAAGCCAACCGACGAAACGAGCGGGCGGGCAGGCAGGCAGGCACTACGTCGGCCAGAGAGACGGGATACACAAGCTGTGGATCGATAGGGTGGTAGGTGGGTTTAGGCACATCTTCATATTTCTGTGCGCCAATGCCATTTTTATGGCTTGTGAATTCGTACAATGGTCCCTTAAGCCTTCACGTGAAGTTTCATGGCAAGACGACTTGTTTTCGATTTTTCACGATTTTTGAAACTTTTTACGGTTTGAAATTTTTTAAAATTTTTTTGGAAGGAGTATTGGCCCCAAACTTGGTAGACATGATGCAAGCAAAAAAAAATTCAGCTAAAAACTCGAAGTCTACAAGATTTTGTGGCCATTTGAAAAAGTGTCCCCATTTCAGCCAAGTACCAGCACCCATCGCACATCATGTGCACACACCCCCCGGCCCCCCCGATCGTCGAAACCCCAATGCCGCCTGTCAGGTTCACCGATGATACTCCGATGATGGTGCTCCGACAAAGAAAAATGTGGCACCAGCACATGCCCGAGCCCAGCATGTGCTACCGCAAACCTCGGTCCGATCTGATCTTAGACTGGGAATAAACTCCCTACGCCTAAGTTAAAACACGAAACGAGCGTGCGGGCGCTCAGCCGGCCAGAGGGGCGGGATGCACAAGCCGTGGATCGATAGGGTGGTAGGTGGGTTTAGGCACATCTTCTTATTTCTATGTGCCAATTCCATTTTTATGGCTTGTAAATTCATACAATGGTCCCTTAAGCCTCCACGTGAAGTTTTATGGCAAGACGACTCGTTTTCTATTTTTCATGATTTTTAAAACTTTTTGCGGTTCGAGATTTTTTGAAATATTTTTGGAAGGACTTTTGGCCCCAAACTTGGTAGATGTGATCCTTGTATCTTTGTTGGCATGCACAAAAAAATTCAGCTAACAACTCGAAGTGTACAAGATTTTGTGATCATTTGAGAAAAGTGTCCCCATTTCAGACACTTCAATGGCTACTGGCAGCAAACCTATAAAATCTCAAATGCTCTTTAAGGGGGTGTGAGTTCTCGAGGTTTGATGAGGGATAGGGGGCCAATATAAGGGCCAAGTACCAGCACCCATCGCACATCATGTGCGCACACCCCCCTCGGCCCCCCTGATCGCCGAAACCTCAATGCCGTCGGTCAGGTTCTCTGGCGATGCTCCGACGATGGTGCCCTGGTGAAGAAAAATACGGCACCAGCACATGCCCGAGCCCAGCATGTGCTGCCACAACCCTCAGTCCGGTCCGATCTTAGAATGGGAATGAACTCTGTATGCTTAGATTGGGAATGAACTTTGTATGCCTAAGTCAACCAACGAAACGAGCGTGCAGGCACTCAGCCGGCCAGAGGGGCGGGATGCGCAAGTCGGGGATCGATCAGGTCCCTCTCTGCGTGCTGCCGATCTTGCTGCCACAACCCTCATTCCGGTCTGATCTTAGACTGGGAACGAACTCCGTATGCCAAAGTCAACCCACGAAATGAGCATGCGGGCGCTCAGCCATGCAAAGGGGCGGGATGCGCAAGTCGGGGATCGATCGGGTCCCCCTCTGCGTGCTGCCAATCCTGTTGCCGCAACCCTCGGTCTGGTTCAATCTTAGACTGGGAATTAACTTCGTATGGCTGAGCCAACCGATGAATTGAACGGGTGGGCGGGTGAGCGGGCACTACGCCGGCAGAGAGACGAGATGCGCAAGCCGTGGTTCGATAGGGTCGTAAGTGGGTTTAGGCATATCTTCATATTTCTGTGTGGTAATGCCATTTTTATGGCTTGTAATTTCATACAGTGGTCCCTTAAGCCTTCACGTGAAGTTTCATGGCAAGACGACTCGTTTTCTATTTTTCATGATTTTCGAAACTTTTTTCGGCTCGTGATTTTTGAAAATTTTTTCAGAAGGAGTTTTGGTAACAAACTTGGTAGACGTGATCCTTGTATTTTTGTTGGCATGCACAAAAAAATTCAGCTAAAAACTCGAAGTGTTCAAGATTTTGTGACCATTTGAAAAAAGTATCCCCATTTCAGACACTTTAATGGCTACTGGCAGTAAACCTGTAAAATCTCAAATGCTCTTTAAGAGGGTGTAAGTTCTCGAGGTTTGATGAGGGATAGGGGGCCAATATAAGGGTCAAGTACCAGCACCCATCGCACATCATGTGCGAACACCCCCCGGCCCCCTCGATCGTCGGAACCCCAATGTCGCCAGTCAGGTTCTCTGGTGATGCTCCGACGATGGTGTCCCGATGAAGAAAAATGCGACACCAGCACATGCCTGAGCCCAGCATGTGCTACCGCAACCCTCGATCTGGTCTGATCTTAGACTGGGAATAAACTTTGTATGCTTAGACTGGGAATGAACTCCGTATGCATAAGTTAACCCACGAAACGAGCATGCGGGCGATCAGCTGGTCAGAGGGCCGGGATGCGTAAGCCGGGGGTCGACCGAGTCCCCCTCTACATGCTGTCGATCCTGCTGCCGTAACCCTCAGTCCAGTCTGGTCTTAGATTGGGAATGAACTCCGTATGCCTAAGCCTACTGACAAAACGAGCGGGCCGACAGTCGGGTCGGTACTACATCGGCCAGAAGACGGGATGCGCAGCGTGATCATAGGTGGTAGGTGGGCTTAGGCCATTTCATTTTTCTACTGCCAGGGCCATTTTATGGATTTAATCATAAGAATGGCAATTCACTGTGGTCATGGCAAGACGACTGTTATTTTCACATGACACTCTATGCGGTTCGGGCTTGCGAACATTCTTTCGGCCGAGCGTTGGCCCAAACTTGGTAGACGTGATCCCTGGTATTTGTTTTGGCATGCACAAAAAAATTCAGCTAAAAACTCGAAGTGGTAACAAGATTTTGGTGACCATTTGAAAAAAAGTGTTCCCCATTTTAGACACTTTAATGCCTACTGGCAGCAAACCTGTAAAATCTCAAATGCTTTTTAAGGGGGTGTGAGTTCTCGAGGTTTGATGAGGGATAAGGGGCCAATATAAGGGCCAAGTACCAGCATCCATCACACATCATGTGCGAACACCCCCCCAGCACCCCCAATCGTCGGAACCCCAATGCCGTCGATCAGGTTCTCCGGTGATGCTCCGACGATGGTACCCCGATGAAGAAAAATACGGCACCAGTACATGCCCGAGCATAGCATGTGCTGCCGTAACCCTCGGTCTGGTCCGATCTTAGATTGGGAATGAACTCCGTATGCTTAGATTGGGAATGAACTCCATCTACCTAAGTCAACCCACGAAAGGAGCGTGCGGGTGCTCCGTCGGCCAAAAAGGCGGGATACGCAAGCCGAGGATCGACCGGGTCCCCTTTTGCATGCTGTCGATCCTACTACTGCAACCCTCAGTCCGGTTTGATCTTAGACTGGGAATAAACTCCGTATGCATAAGCCAACCGACGAAAAAAAGTAGGCGGGCGGGCGGGCACTACGCCGGCTAGAGAGACGGGATGCGCAAACCGTGGATCGATAGGGTGGTAAATGGGTTTAGGCGCATCTTTATATTTCTGCATGCCAATGCCATTTTTATGGCTTGTAAATTCATACAATGGTCCCTTAAGCCTTCACGTTAAGTTTCATGGCAAGACAACTCGTTTTCTATTTTTCACGATTTTTGAAACTTTTTGTGATTCAGGATTTTTTAAAATTTTTTTGAAAGGAGTTTTGGCCCCAAACTTGGTAGACGTGATCTTTGTATTTTTGTTGGCATGCACAAAAAAATTTGACTAAAAAGTCGAAGTGTACAAGATATTTTGACCATTTGAAAAAAGTGTCCCCATTTTAGACACTTTAATGGCTACTGGAAGCAAACCTGTAAAATCTCAAATGCTCTTTAAGAGGGTATTAGTTCTCGAGGTTTGATGAGGGATAAGGGGCCAATATAAGGGCCAAGTACCAGCACCCATCGCACATCATGTGCGTACACCCCCCCCGGCACCCCCGATTGTCGAAACCCCAATGCCGTTGGTCAGGTTCTCCGACGATGCTCCGGCAAAGGTGCCCCGACGAAGAAAAATGCGGCACCAGCACATTCTCGAGCCCAGCATGTGCTACCGTAACCCTCGGCCCGGTCTGATCTTAGACTGGGAATGAACTCCGTATGCCTAAGTCAACCCACGAAATGAGAGTGCGGGCACTCAGCCGGCCAGAGGGGCGGGATGCGCAAGTCAAGGTTTGGTCGGGTCCCCCTCTATGTGCTACCGATCATGCTGTCGCAACCCTCGGTCTGGTCTGATCTTAGACTAGGAATGAACTCCGTATGCCTAAGCCAACTGACGAAAAGAATGGGCCGACGGGCACTACGCCGGCCAGAGAGATGGGATACGCAAATTGTGGATCGTTAGGGTGGTAGGTGGGTTTAGGCACATCTTCATATTTCTGCATGCCAATGCCATTTTTATGGCTTGTAAATTCATACAATGGTCCCTTAAGTCTTCACGTGAAGTTTCATGGCAAGATGACTCGTTTTCTATTTTTCATGATTTTTGAAACTTTTTACGGTCCAAGATTTTTTAAAATTTTTTCGGAAAGGGTTTTGCCCCAAACTTGGTAGACTTGATCCTTGTATTTTTTTTGGCATGCACAAAAAAATTCAGCTAAAAACTCAAAGTGTACAAGATTTTGTGACCATTTGAAAAAAGTATCCCCATTTCAGACACTTTAATGGCTACTGGCAGCAAACCTGTAAAATCTCAAAGGCTCTTTAAGGGGGTGTGAGTTCTCGAGGTTTGATGAGGGATAGGGGGCCAATATAAGGGCCAAGTACCAGCACCATCACACATCATGTGCGCACACCCCCCGGCCCCCCCGATCACCGGAACCCCAATGCTGCAGGTCAAGTTCTCCAGGGATGCTCCGACGATGGTGCCCCAGTGAAGAAAAATGCGGCACCAGCACATGCCCGAGCCTAGCATGTGCTATCGTAACCCTCTGTCTGGTCCGATCTTAGATTGGGAATGAACTCCGTATGCTTAGACTAGGAATGAACTCCGTATGCCTAAGTCAACCCACGAAATGAGCGTGCAGGCGCTCAACTGGCCAGAGGGGCGGGATACGCAAGTTGGGGATCGGCCGGGTCCCCCTCTGCATCCTACCGATCGTACTACCGCAACCCTCGGTCTGATCTGGTCTTAGACTGGGAATGAACTCCGTATCCCTAATAAAACCGATGAAACGAGCGGGCAGGCACTACGCCAGCCAAAGAGACGGGATGCGCAAGCCGTGGATCGATAGGGTGGTAGGTGGGTTTAGGCACATCTTCATATTTCTGCATGCCAATGCCATTTTTATGGCTTGTAAATTCATACAATGGTCCCTTAAGCCTTCACGTGAAGTTTATGGCAAGACGACTCCTTTTCTATTTTTCACGATTTTCAAAACTCTTTAAGGTTCGAGATTTTTTAAAATTTTTTCGGAAGGAGTTTTGGCCCCAAACTTGGTGGTCCAGTCTGATCTTAGATTGGGAATGAACTCGTATGCATACTGCAGCAACCCTCAGTCTAGTCCAATCTTCGACTGGGAATTAACTCCGTATGCCTAAGCCAACCGATGAAACGAGTGGGTGGGCGGGCACCACCCCGGCCAGAGAGAAGGGATGTGCAGGCCGTGGATCGATAGGGTGGTAGGCAGGTTTAGGTACATCTTCATATTTTTGCATGCCAATGCCATTTTTATGGCTTGTAAATTCATACAATGGTCCATTAAGCCTTCACGTGAAGTTTGATGGCAAGATGACTCATTCTCTATTTTTCACGATTTTAGAAACTTTTTACGGTTTGAGATTTTATAAAATTTTTTTGGAAGGATTTTAGGCCCCAAACTCGGCAGACACGATCCTTGTATTTTTTTTGGCATGCCCAAAAAAATTCAGCTAAAAACTCAAAGTGTACAAGATTTTGTGACCATTTGAAAAAGGTGTCCCCATTTCAGACACTTTAATGGCTACTGGCAGCAAACCTGTAAAATCTGAAATGCTCTTTAAGGGGGTGTGAGTTCTCGAGGTTTGATGAGGGATAGGGGGCCAATATAAGGGCCAATACCAGCACCCACCGCACATCATCTGCTCACACCCCCCGGCCCCCCGATCATCGGAACCCCAATGTCGTCGGTCAGGTTCTCCGGCGATGGTGCCCCGACGAAGAAAAATACGGCAACAGCACATGCCCGAGCCCAGGATGTGCTACAGTAACCCTCGGTCTGGTCTGATCTTAGACTGGGAATGAACTCTGTATGCTTAGACTGGGAATCAACTCCGTATGCCCAAGTCAACCCACAAATCGAGCGTGCGAGCGCTCAGCAGGCCAGAGGGGCGGGATGCGCAAGCCGAGGATCGACTGGGTCCTCTCTGCGTGCTGCTGATCCTACTGTCGCAACCCTCTATCCGGTCTGAAGTTAGACTGGGAATGAACTCTGTATGCCTAAGCCAACTGAAGAAATGAGCGGGCAGGCGGGCGGGCACTACGTCGGCCAGAGAGACGGGATGCGCAAGCCGTGGATCGATAGGCTGGTAGGTTGATTTAGGCACATCTTCATATTTCAGTGTGCCAATGCCATTTTTATGGCTTGTAAATTCATACAATGGTCCTTTAAGCCTTACGTGAAGTTTCATGGCAAGACGACTCGTTTTCTATTTTTCATGATTTTTGAAACTTTTTGCGGTTCAAGATTTTTTAAATTTTTTTCGGAAGGAGTTTTGGCCCCAAACTTGGTAGACATGATCCTTGTATTTTTGTTGGCATGCACAAAAAAATTCAGCTAAAAACTAGAAGTGTACAAGATTTTGTGACCATTTGAAAAAAGCATCCCCATTTCAAACACTTTAATAGCTACTGGTAGCAAACCTGTAAAATCTCAAATGCTCTTTAAGGGGGTGTGAGTTCTCGAGGTTTGATGAGGGATAGGGGGCCAATATAAGGGCCAAGTACTAGCACCCATCGCACATCATGTGGCCACACCCCCCCGGCCCCCCGATCGTCGAAACCCCAATGTCGTCGGTCAGGTTCTCCGACGATTTTTCGACGATGGTGTCCCGATGAAGAAAATTACGGCACCAGCACATTCCCGAGCCCAGCATGTGCTGTTGCAACCCCGGTCTGGTCCGATGTTAGACTGGGAAGGAACTCCGTATGCTTAGACTGGGAGTGAACTCCGTATGCCTAAGGCAACCCACGAAACGATGCGCAAGAGGGGATTGATTGGGTGGTCAACTGGCCAGAGGGGCGGGATGTGCAAGCCGGGGATTGATCGGGTCCCCCTCTGCATGCTGCCAATCCTGCTGCTGTAACCTTCAGTTCAATTCGATGTTAGACTGGGAATGAACTCCGTATGCCTAAGCCAACCGACGAAACGAGCGGGTGGGCGGGCGGGCACTATGCCGGCTAGAGAGACGGGATGCGCAAGCCGTGCGGCGATAGGGTGGTAGGTGAGTTTAGGCACATCTTTATATTTCTACATGCCAATGCCATTTTTATGGCTTGTAAATTCATACAATGGTCCCTTAAGCCTTCACGTGAAGTATCATGGCAGGACGACTCGTTTTCTATTTTTCACGATTTTCCAAACTTTTTGTGGTTCAGAATTTTTTAAATTTTTTTCGGAAGGATTTTTTGTCCCAAACTTGGTAGACGTGATCCATTTATTTTTGTTGGCATGCACAAAAAAATTCAGTTAAAAACTCAAAGTGTACAAGATTTTGTGACCATTTGAAAAAAGTGTCCCCATTTCAGACACTTTAATTGCTACCGGCATCAAACCTGTAAAATCTCAAATGCTCTTTAAGGGGGTGTGAGTTCTCGAGGTTTGATGAGGGATAGGGGGCCAATATAAGGGCCAAATACCAGCACCCATCGCACATCGTGTGTGCACACCCCCCCGGCCCCCTCGATCTCCGGAACCCCAATGCCGCCGTTCAGGTTCTCCGGTGATGCTCCGACGATGGCACCCCGACGAAGAGAAATGCGGCACCAGCACATGCCGCCCAGCATTTGCTGCCACAACCCTTGGTCCGGTCCGATCTTAGACTGGGAATGAACTCCGTGTGCTTAAACTGGGAATGAACTCCGTATGCCTAAGTCAACTCATGAAACGAGTGTGCGGGCGTTCAGCTGGCCATAGGGGCGAGATGAGCAAGCCAGGGATCGACCGGGTCCCCCTCTACGTGCTACCGATCCTATTACTGCAACCCTCAGTCTGGTCTGATCTTAGAATGGGAATGAACTCCGTATGCCTAAGCCAACCGACGAAACGAGTGGGCGGGCGGGCGGACGGGCGGTCACTACGCCGACTAAAGAGACGGGATGCGCAAGCCGTGGATCGATAGGGTGCTAGGTGGGTTTAGGCACATCTTCATATTTCTATATGCCAATGCCATTTTTATGGCTTGTAAATTCATACAATGGTCCCTTAACCTTCACATGAAGTTTCATGGCAAGACAACTCGTTTTATATTTTTTATGATTTTTGAAACATTCTGTGGTTTCGGATTTTTTAAAATTTTTTCGGAAAGAGTTTTGGCCCAAAACTTGGTAGACGTGATCCTTGAATTTTTGTTGGCATGCAAAAAAAATTCAGCCAAAAACACGAAGTGTACAAGATTTTGTGACCATTTGAAAAAAGTGTCCCCATTTTAGACACTTTAATGGCTACTGGCAGCAAACCTGTAAAATCTCAAATGCTCTTTAAGGGGGTGTGAGTTCTCGAGGTTTGATGAGGGATAGGGGGCCAATATAAGGGCCAAGTACCAACACCCATCACACATCAGGTGTGCACACGCCCCCCCGCCCCCCGATCGTCGGAACCCCAATCCCGTCGGACAGGTTCTTCGGTGATCCTCAGGCGATGGTGCCCCGACGAAGAAAAATGCGGCACCAGCACATGCCTGAGCCTAGTATGTGCTGCCGCAACCCTCTGTCTGGTCCGATCTTAGACTGGGAGTGAACTTCGTATGCTTAGACTGGGAATGAACTCTGTATGCCTAAGTCAACCCACGAAACGAGCGTGCAGGCGCTCAGCCGGCCAGAGGGGCGGGATGCGTAAGTCGGGGACCGATCGGGTCCCCATCTGTGTGCTGGCGATCCTGCTGCTGCAATGATCAATCCAATTCAATCTTAGACTGGGAATGATCTCCGTATGCCTAAGCCAACCGGCGAAATGGACGGGCAGGCGGGCACTACGTCGGCCAGAGACAGGATACGCAAGCCGTGGATTGATAGGGTGCTAGGTGGGTTTAGGCACATCTTCATATTTCTGTGTGCCAATGCCATTTTTATGGCTTGTAAATTCATACAATGGTCCCTTAAGCCTTCACGGGAAGTTTCATGGCAAGACGACTCATTTTCTATTTTTCATGATTTTCGAAACTTCTTGCGGTTTAGGATTTTTTAAAATTTTTTCGGATAGTGTTTTGGCCCCAAACATGTAGACGTGTTCCTTGTATTTTCGCTGGCATGCACAAAAAAATTCAGCTAACAACTCGAAGTGTACAAGATTTTGTGACCATTTGAAAAAAGCATCCCCATTTTAGACACTTTAATGGCTACTAGCTGCAAACCTGTAAAATCTCAAATGCTCTTTAAGGGGGTGTGAGTTCTCGAGGTTTGATGAGGGATAGGGGGCCAATATAAGGGCCAAGTACCAACACCCATCACACATCAGGTGTGCACACGCCCCCCCGCCCCCCGATCGTCGGAACCCCAATCCCGTCGGACAGGTTCTTCGGTGATCCTCAGGCGATGGTGCCCCGACGAAGAAAAATGCGGCACCAGCACATGCCTGAGCCTAGTATGTGCTGCCGCAACCCTCTGTCTGGTCCGATCTTAGACTGGGAGTGAACTTCGTATGCTTAGACTGGGAATGAACTCTGTATGCCTAAGTCAACCCACGGAATGAGCGTGCGGGCGCTCAGCCGATCAGAGGGGTGGGATACGTAAGCCGGGGATCGGTCGGGTCCCCCTTTGCATGCTGTCGAGCGTGCAGCCACAACCTTCAGTCTGGTTTGATCTTAGACTGGGAATGATCTCCGTATGCCTAAGCCAATCGATGAAACGTACGGGCGGACGGGCCGTCGGGCACTACGCCGGCCAGAAAGACGGGATGCGCAAGCCGTGGATCGATCGGGTGGTAGGTGGGTTCAGGCACATCTTCATATTTCTACATGTCAATGCCATTTCTATGGCTTGTAAATTCATACAATGGTCCCTTAAGCCTTCACGTGAAGTTTCAAGGCAAGATGACCCGTTTTCTATTTTTCAGGATTTTCAAAACTTTTTGCGGTTCGAGATTTTTTAAAAATTTTTCGGAAGGAGTTTTGGCCCAAAACCCGGTAGACGTGATCCTTGGGTTTTTTTTGGCATGCACAAAAACTTTCAGCTAAAAACATGAAGTGTACAAGATTTTGTGACCATTTGAAAAAAGTGTCCCCATTTCAGGCACTTTAATGGCTACTGGCAGCAAACCTATAAAATCTCAAATGCTCTTTAAGGAGGTGTGAGTTCTCGAGGTTTGATGAGGGATAGGGGGCCAATATAAGGGCCAAGTACCAGCACCCAACGCACATCTTGTGCACACCCCCGCCGGCCCCTTGATCACCGGAACCCCAATGCTGCCAGTCAGGTTCTCCATCGATGGTGTCTCAGCGAAGAAAAATACGGCACCAGCACATGCCCGAGCCTAGCATGTGCTGCCGCAACCCTCGATCTACTCTGATCTTAGATGGGAATGAACTTCGTATGCCTAAGTCAACTCACGAAACTAGCGTACGGGCGCTCAGCAGGCCAGAGGGGCGGGATGTGCAAGTCGGGGATCGACCGGGTCCCCCTCTGCGTGCTACCGATCCTGCTGCTGCAACCCTCGGTCCGATCCGATCTTAGACTGGGAATGAACTCTGTATGCCTAAGCCAACCGACGAAACGAGCGGATGGGTGGGCACTACGCCGCCCAGAGAGAAGGGATGCGCAGGCCGTGGATCGATAGGGTGGTAGGTGGGTTTAGGTACATCTTCATATTTCTGCATGCCAATGCCATTTTTATGGCTTGTAAATTCATACAATGGTCCCTTAAGCCTTCACGTGAAGTTTCATGGCAAGATGATTCATTTTCTATTTTTCATGATTTTAGAAACATTTTACGGTTCGAGATTTTTTTAAATTTTTTCAGAAGGAGTTTAGGCCCTAAACTTGGCAGACACGATCCTTGTATTTTTTTTGGCATGCACAAAACAATTTAGCTAAAAACTCAAAGTGTACAAGATTTTGTGACCATTTGAAAAAAGTGTCCCCATTTCAGACACTTTAATGGCTACTGGCAGCAAACCTGTAAAATCTCAAATGCTCTTTAAGGGGGTGTGAGTTCTCGAGGTTTGATGAGGGATAGGGGGCCAATATAAGGGCCAAGTACCAGCACCCACCGCACATCATCTATGCACACCCCCCCGGGCCCCTCGATCGTCGGAACCCCAATGTCGCCGGTCAGGTTCTCCGGCGATGCTCCGGTGATGGTGCCCCGGTGAAGAAAAATACGACACCAGCACATGCCTGAGCCCAGCATGTGCTACCACAACCCTCGGTCTGGTCTGATCTTAGACTGGGAATGAACTCTGTATGCTTAGACTGGGAATCAACTTCGTATGCCCAAGTCAACCCATGAATCGAGCGTGCGAGTGCTCAGCCGCCAGAGGGGCGGGATGCGCAAGCCGAGGATCGACCGGGTCCTCCTCTGCGTGCTACGGATCCTACTGTCGCAACCCTCTATCCGTTCTGAAGTTAGACTGGGAATGAACTCCGTATGCCTAAGCCAACAGAAGAAATGAGCGGGTGGGCAGGCGGGCACTACGCCGGCCAGAGAGACGGGATGCGCAAGCCGTGGATCGATAGGCTGGTAGGTGGGTTTAGGCACATCTTCATATTTCTGTCTGCCAATGCCATTTTTATGGCTTGTAAATTCATACAATGGTCCTTTAAGCCTTACGTGAAGTTTCATGGCAAGACGACTCGTTTTCTATTTTTCATGATTTTTGAAACTTTTTGTGGTTAAAGATTTTATAAAATTTTTTCGGAAGGAGTTTTAGCCCCAAACTTGGTAGACGTGATCCTTGTATTTTTGTTGGCATGCACAAAAAAATTCAGCTAAAAACTAGAAGTGTACAAGATTTTGTGACCATTTGAAAAAAGTGTCCCCATTTCAGGCACTTTAATGGCTACTGGTAGCAAACCTGTAAAATCTCAAATGCTTTAAGGGGGTGTGAGTTCTCGAGGTTTGATGAGGGATAGGGGGCCAATGTAAGGGCCAAGTACTAGCACCCATCGCACGTCTTGTGCCCACACCCACCCGGCCCCCTGATCGCCGAAACCCCAATGCCGCCGGTCAGGTTCTCCTACGATTTTCCTACGATGGTGCCCCGATGAAGAAAAATGCGGTGCCAGCACATGCTCGAGCCCAGCATGTGCTGTTACAACCCTCGGTCTGGTCCGATGTTAGACTGGGAAGGAACTCCGTATGCTTAGACTGGGAATGAACTCCGTATGCCTAAGACAACCCATGAAACGAGCATGCGGGTGGTCAACTTGCCAGAGGGGCGGGATGCGCAAGCCGGGGATCGACCAGGTCCCCCTCTGCATGCTGCTGATTCTGCTGCTGCAACCCTCAGTTCAATTCGATCTTAGACTGGGAATGAACTCTGTATGCCTAAGCCAACCGACGAAACGAGCGGGTGGACGGGCGGGCACTATGACGGCCAGAGAGACGGGATGCACAAACCGTGTAGCGATAGGGTGGTAAGTGAGTTTAGGCACATCTTTATATTTCTACATGCCAGTGTACAAGATTTTGTGACCATTTGAAAAAAGTGTCCCCAATTCAGACACTTTAATGGCTGCTGGTAGCAAACCTGTAAAATCTCAAATGTTCTTTAAGGGGGTGTGAGTTCTCGAGGTTTGATAAGGGATAGGGGGCCACTATAAGGGCCAAGCACCAGCACCCATCGCACACCATGTGCGCACACCCCCTGACCCCCCCGATCGTCGGAACCCCAATGCCACCGGTCAGGTTCCCCGATGACGGTGCCCTGGCGAAAAAAATGCGACACCAGCACATGCCCGAGCCCAGCATGTGCCGCCGTAACCCTCGGTTCGGTATGATCTTAGACTGGGAATGAACTCCATATGCTTAGATTGGGAATGAGCTCCGTATGCCTAAGTCAACCTACAAAATGAGCATGCTGGCACTCAACCGGCCAGAGGGGCAGGATACTCAAGCCGGGGATCGGTCGGGTCCCCCTCTGCATACTGCCAATCCTGCTGCCGCAACCCTTGGTCTGGTCTGATCTTAGACTGGGAATGAACTCTATATGCCTAAGACAACAGATGAAACTAGCGGGCGGACGGGCGGGCGGGCACTACGCCGGCCAAAGTGATGGGATGCACAAGCCGTGGATCGATAGGGTGGTAGGTGGGTTTAGGCACATCTTCATATGTCTCCGTGCCAATGCCATTTTTATGGCTTCCAAATTCATACAATGGTCCTTTAAGCCTTCACGTGAAGTTTCATGGCAAGACGACTCGAAGTGTACAAGATTTTGCGACCATTTGAAAAAAATGTCCCCATTTCAGACACTTTAAAGGCTACTGGCAGCAAACCTGTAAAATCTCAAATGCTCTTTAAGGGGGTGTGAGTTCTCAAGGTCTGATGAGGGATAGGGGGCCAATATAAGGGTCAAGTTCTCTGACGATGCTCCCGCGATGGTGCTCCAGTGAAGAAAAATGGGACACCGGGACATGCTCGAGCCCAGCATGTGCTGCCGTAACCCTCGGTCCGGTCTGATCTTAGACTGGGAATGAACTTCGTATGCCTAAGTCAACCCATGAAATAAGCGTGCGGGCGCTCAGTCGGCCAGAAGTACGGGCGCTCAGCCGGCCAGAAAGGCGGGATGCGCAAGACGGGGATCGGTCGGGGCCCCCTCTGCGTGCTGTCGATCTTGCTGCTGGAACCCTTGGTATGGTCTGATCTTAGACTGGAAATGAACTCCGTATGCGTAACCCAACCGATGAAATGAGCGAGCGAATGGGCGGGCGGGCACTACGTCGGCCAGAGAGACGGGATGCACAAGCCGTGGATCGATAAGGTGTTAGGTGGGTTTAGGCACATCTTCATATTTCTGCATGCCAATGCCATTTTTATGGCTTGTAAATTCATACAATGGTCCCTTAAGCCTTCACGTGAAGTTTCAAGGCAAGACGACTTGTTTTCTATTTTTCATGATTTTCGAAACTTTTTGCGGTTCGGAATTTTTTAAAATTTTTTCGGAAGGGTTTTTGGCCCCAAACTTGGAAGATGTGATTTTTGTATTTTTGATGGTATGCACAAAAAAATTCAGCTAAAAACTCGAAGTGTACAAGATTTTGTGATCGTTTGAAAAAGTGTCCCCATTTCAGACACTTTAATGGCTATTGGCAACAAACCTGTAAAATCTCAAATGCTCTTTAAGGGGGTGTGAGTTCTCAAGGCTTGATGAGGGATAGGGGGCCAATATAAGGGCCAAGTACCAGCACCCATCGCATATCATGTGTGCACACCCCCCGACCCCCCTGATCGTCGGAACCCCAATGCCGTCGGTCAGGTTCTCCGACAATGCTCCGATGATGGTGCCCCGACGAAGAAAAATGCGGCACCAGCACATGCCCGAGCCCAGCATGTGCTGCCGCAACCCTCGGTCCAATCCGATCTTAGACTGGGAATGAACTCCGTATGCTTAGACTGGGAATGAACTCCGTATGCCTAAGTCAACCCACGAAACGAGCGTGCGGGCGCTCAACTGGATAGAGGGGCGGGATGTGCAAGCCGGGGATCGGTCGGGTCCCCCTCTGTATGCTGCCATAACCCTCAGTCTGGTCCAATCTTAGACTGGGAGTGAACGCTGTATGCCTAAGCCAACTGACGAAACAAGCGGGTGGCGGGCGGGCTCTACGCCGGCCAGAGAGACGGGATGCTCAAGCCATGGATCGATAGGGTGCTAGGTGGGTTTTGGCACATCTTCATATTTCTGCGTGCCAATGCCATTTTTATGGCTTGTAAATTCATACAATGGTCCCTTAAGCCTTCACGTGAAGTTTCATGGCAAGACGACTTGTTTTCTATTTTTCATGATTTTCGAAACTTTTTGCGGTTCGGAATTTTTTAAAATTTTTTCGGAAGGGGTTTTGGCCCCAAACTTGGTAGATGTGATTTTTGTATTTTTGATGGTATGCACAAAAAAATTCAGCTAAAAACTCGAAGTGTACAAGATTTTGTGATCGTTTGAAAAAGTGTCCCCATTTCAGACACTTTAATGGCTATTGGCAGCAAACCTGTAAAATCTCAAATGCTCTTAAGGGGGTGTGAGTTCTCAAGGCTTGATGAGGGATAGGGGGCCAATATAAGGGCCAAGTACCAGCACCCATCGCATATCATGTGTGCACACCCCCGACCCCCTGATCGTCGGAACCCAATGCCGTCGGTCAGGTTCTCCGAACAATGCTCCGATGATGGTGCCCCCGACGAAAGAAAATGCGGGCACCAGCCACAATCCACGAGCCCAGCATGTCTGCCGGTAACCCTCAGGTCCAATCCCGATCTTAGACTGGGAATGAACTCGTATGCTCTAGACTGGGAATGAAACTCCGTATGCCTAAGTCACCCACGGAAACGAGCGTCTGGGCGCTCACTGGGATAGAGGGGGCCGGGATGTGCAAGCCGGGGATCCGGTCGGGGTCCCCTCTGCATGGCCTGTCCGTAACCATCAGTCTGGTCCAATCTTCGACTGGGGAGTGAACGCTGTATGCCTAAGGCCAACTGACGAAACAAGCGGGCGGGCGGGCGGGCTCTACGCCGGCCAGAGAACGAGGATGCCTACAAGCCATGGATCGATAGGGTGGCTAGGTGGGTTTGGCACATCTTCATATTTCTGTGTGCCAATCGCCATTTTTATGGCTTGTAAATTCATACAATGGTCCCTTAAGCCTTCACGTGAAGTTTCATGGCAAGACGACTTGTTTTCTATTTTTCACGATTTTTGAAACTTTTAACGGTTCGGGATTTTTTAAAATTTTTTTGAAAGGAGTTTAGGCCCCAAACTTGGTAGACATGATCCTTGTATTTTTGTTGGCACCCCCAAAAAAATTCAGCTAAAAACTCAAAGTGTACAATATTTTGTGACCATTTGAAAAAAGTGTCCCCATTTAAGACATTTTAATAGCTACTGGCAGCAAGCCTGTAAAATCTCAAATGCTCTTTAAGGGGGTGTGAGTTCTCGTGGTTTGATGATCGATGGGGGGCCAATATAAGGGCCAAGTACCAGCACCCATCACACATCATGTGCGCACACCCCCCGGCCCCCTCGATCGCGAGAACCCCAATGCTGTCGGTCAGGTTCTCCGACGATGCTCCGACGATGGTGCCCCGACAAAGAAAAATACAACACCAATACATGCCTGAGCCTAGCATGTGCTGCCGCAACCCTCGGTCTGGTCTGATCTTAAACTGGGAATGAACTCTACATGCTTAGACTGGGAATGAACTCCGTACGCCTAAGTCAACCCACGAAACGAGCGTGCAGGTGCTCAGCCGACTAGAGGGGCAAGATGCCCAAGCCGAGGATCGATCGGGTCCCACTCTGTGTGCTACTGATCCTGCTACCATAACCCTTGGTCTGGTCTGATCTTAAACTGGGAGTGAACTTCGAATTCGTAAGCCAACCGACGAAATGAATGGGCGGGTGGGCACAACGCCAACAAGAGAGACGGGATGCACAAGCCGTGGATCGATAGGGTGGTAGGTGGGTTTTGGCACATCTTCATATTTCCACATGCCAATGTCATTTTTAAGGCTTGTAAATTCATACAATGGTCCCTTAAGCCTGCACGTGAAGTTTCATGGCAAGACGACTCGCTTTCTATTTTTCATGATTTTCAAAACTTTTTGTGGTTTGGGATTTTTTAAAATTTTTTCGAAAGGAGTTTTGGCCCCAAACTTGGTAGACGTGATCCTTCTTTTTTTTTGGCATGCATAAAAAAATTCAACTAAAAACTCGAAGTGTAGAAGATTTTGTGACGATTTGAAAAAAGTGTCCCCATTTCAGACACTTTAATGGCTACTGGCAGCAAACCTGTAAAATCTCAAATGCTCTTTAAGGGGGTGAGAGTTCTCGAGGTTTGATGAGGGATAGGGGGCCAATATAAGGGCCAAGTACCAGCACCCATCGCACATCATGTGCGCACACCCCTCCCGACCCCCCCGATCGCCAAAACCCCAATGCTGCAGGTCAGGTTCTTCGACGATGGTGCCTCGGTGAAGAAAAATATGGCACGAGCACATGCCCGAGTCCAGCATACGCTGCCGCAACCCTCGGTCTGATCCGATCATAGACTGGGAATGAACTCTGTATGGTTAGACTGGGAATGAACTCCATTTGCCTATGTCAACCCATGAAACGAGCGTGCGGGCGCTCAGTCGGCCAGAGGGGCGGGATGCGCAAGCCAGGGATTGGCTCAATCCACCTCTGTGTGCTGTCGATCCTGCACCGTAACCCTTGGTTCGATCTAATCTTAGACTGGGAATGAACTCCGTATGCCTAAGCCAATCGACGAAACGAGCGGACGGGCGGGCAGGCATTACGTCGGTCAAAGAGACGGGATGCACAAGCCGTGGATCGATAGGGTGGTAGGCGGGTTTAGGCACATCTTCATATTTCTGCGTGGCAATGCCATTTTTATGGCTTGTAAATTCATACAATGGTCCCTTAAGCCTTCACGTGAAGTTTCATGGCAAGACGACTCGTTTTCGATTTTTCATGATTTTTGAAACTTTTTGCTGTTCCGAATTTTTTCAAATTTTTTCGGAAGGAGTTTTGGCCCCAAACTTAATAGAGGTGATCCTTGTATTTTTTTTGGCATGCAAAAAAATTCAACTAAAAACTCGAAGTGTACAAGATTTTGTGACCATTTGAAAAAAGTGTCCCCATTTCAAACACTTTAATGGCTACTGGCAGCAAACCTGTAAAATCTAAAATGCTCTTTAAGGGGGTGTGAGTTCTCAAGGTTTGATGAGGGATAGGGGGCCAATATAAGGGCCAAGTACCAGCACCCATCGCACATCATGTGCGCACACCCCCCAGCCCCCTTGATCGTTGGAACCCAAATGCCGTCGGTCAGGTTCTCCGACGATGCTCCGACAATGGTGCCCCGACGAAGAAATATGCGGCACGAGCACATGCCCGAGCCCAGCATGTGCTATCGTAACCCTTTATCTGATCCGATCTTAGACTGGGAATGAACTCCGTATGCTTAGACTGGGAATGAACTCCGTATGCCTAAGTCAACCCACGGAACGAGCGTACGGGCGCTCATTCGGCCAGAGGGGCGGGATGTGCAAGCCGGGGATCTGTCGGGTCCCCCTCTGAACGCTATCGTAACCCTCAGTCCGGTCCGATCTTAGATTGGGAATGAACTCTGTATGCCTAAGCGATCCGACGAAACAAATGGGCGGGCGTGCGGGCTCTACGCTGGCCAGAGAGACTGTATGCGCAAGCCATAGATCGATAGGGTGGTAGGTGGGTTTAGGAACATCTTCATATTTCTGCGCGCCATTGCCATTTTTAAGGCTAGTAAATTCATACAATAGTCCCTTAAGTCTGCACGTGAAGTTTCATGGCAAGACGACTCGTTTTCTATTTTTCACGATTTTTGAAACTTTTTTCGGTTCGGGATTTTTTAAAATTTTTTCGGAAGGAGTTTTAGCCCCAAACTTGGTAGACGTGATCCTTGTATTTTTTTTGGCATGCACAAAACAATTCAGCTAAAAACTCGAAGAGTTCAAGATTTTGTGACCATTTGAAAAAAGTGTCCCCATTTTAGACACTTTAGTGGCTACTAGTAGCAAACCTGTAAAATCTCAAATGCTCTTTTAAGGGGGTGTGAGTTCTCGAGGTTTGATGAGGGGTAGGGGGCCAACATAAGGCCCAAGTACCAGCACCCATCGCACATCATGTGCGTACACCCCCCCCTCGGCGCCCCCAATCACCGGAACCCCAATACCGTCGGTCAGGTACTCCGACGATGCTCCGGCGATGGTTCCCCGACGAACAAAAATGTGGCACCAGCACATGCTCGTCCCAGCATGTGCTGCTGCAACCCTCGGTCCGGTCCGATCTTAGATTGGGAATGAACTCTGTATGCTTAGACTGGGAATAAACTCCGTATGCCTAAGTAAACCCATGAAACAAGCGTGCGGGCGCTCAACCGGCCAGAGGGGCGGGATGCGCATGTCAAGGATTGATCGGGTCCCACTCTGTATGTTGTCGATCCTGCTGCCGTAATCCTTGGAACTTGGTGGCCGTGATCCTTTTATTTTTGTTGGCATGCACAAAAAAATTCAGCTAAAAACTCAAAGTGTACAAGATTTTGTGACCATTTGAAAAAAGTGTCCCCATTTCGAACACTTTAATGGCTATTGGCAGAAAACCTATAAAATCTCAAATGCTCTTCAAGGGGGTGTGAGTTCTTGAGGTTTGATGAGGGATAGGGGGCCAATATAAGGGCCAAGTACCAGCACCCATCGCATATCATATGCGCACACCACCCACCCCGACCCCCCCGATCGTCAAAACCCCAATGCCGTCGGTCAGGTTCTCCGACGATGCTCCGACGATGGTGCCCCGGTGAAGAAAAATGCGGCACCAGCACATGTTTGAGCCCAGCTTGTGCTGTCATAACCCTTAATCTGATCCGATCTTAGACTGGGAATGAACTCCATATGCTTAGACTCAGAATGAACTCCGTATGCCTAAGTCAACCCACGAAATGAGTGTGCGGGCACTTAGCCGGCCAGAGGGGCGGGATGGCAAGTCGGGGATCGACCGGGTCCCCCTCTGTGTGCTGTCGATCTTGCTGCCGTAACCCTCGGTTCGATTTGATCTTAGACTGGGAATGAACTCCATATGCCTAAGCCAACTGACGAAACGAGCGGACGGGCGGGCCGGCACTACGTCGGCCAGAGAGACGGGATGCGCAAGCCCTGAATCGATAGGGTGGTAGGTGGGTTTAGGCAGATCTTCATATTTTTACGTGCCAATGCCATTTTTATGGGTTGTAAATTCATACAATGGTCCCTTAAGCCTTCACGTGAAATTTCATGGCAAGATGGCTCGTTTTCTATTTTTCATGATTTTCGAAACTTTTTATAGTTCGGGATTTTTTAAAATTTTTTTGGAAGGAGTTTTGGCCCCAAAGTTGGTAGACGTGATCCCTGTATTTTTGTTCGCATGCCATAAAAAATTAAGCTAAAAACTCGAAATGTACCAGATTTTTTGACCATTTGAAAAAAGTGTCCCCATTTAAGACACTTTAACGGCTACTGGCAGCAAACCTGTAAAATCTCAAATGCTCTTTAAGGGGGTGTGAGTTCTCGAGGTTTAATGAGGGATAGGGGGCCAATATAGGGGCCAAGTACCAGCACCCATCGCACATCATGTGCGCACACCCCCCTGGCCCCCCCGATCGTCGGAACCCCAATGCCGCCGGTCATGTTCTCCGGTGATGCTTCAGCGATGGTGCCCCAATGAAGAAAAATGTAGCGCCAACACTTGCTCGATCCCAGCATGTGCTGCCGCAACCCTCGGTCCAGTCCGATCTTAGACTGGCAATGAACTCTGTATGCTTAGATAGGGAATGAGCTCCGTATGCCTAAGTTAACCCACGAAACAAGCGTGCGGGCGCTCAGCCGGCCAGAGGGGCAGGATGCGCAAGCTGGAGATCGATCAGGTATCCCTCTATGTGCTGTCGATCCTACTGCCGTAACTCTCAGTCTGGTCTGATCTTAGGCTGGGAATGAACTTCGTATGCCTAAGCCAACCGATGAAACGAGCGGGCACTACGTCGGCCAGAGAGATGGGATGCGCATGTCGTGGATTGATAGGGTGGTAGGTGGGTTTAGGCACATCTTCATATTTCTATGTGCCAATGCCATTTTTATGGCTTGCAAATTTATACAATGGTCCCTTAAGCCTTCACGTGAAGTTTCATGGTAAAACGACTCTTTTTCTATTTTTCGTGATTTTCAAACCTTTTTCAGTTCGGGATTTTTTAAAATTTTTTCGGAAGAAGTTTTGGCCCCAAACTTGGTAGACATGATCCTTGTATTTTTGTTGGCATGCATAAAAAAATTCAGCTAAAAACTCGTAGTGTACAAGATTTTGTGACCATTTGAAAAAAATGTCTCCATTTCAGACACTTTAATGGCTACTGGCAGAAAACCTGTAAAATCTCAAATGCTCTTTAAGAGGGTTTTAGTTCTCGAGGTTTGATAAGGGATAGGAGGCCAATATAAGGGCCAAGTACTAGTACCCATCGCACATCATGTGCGCGCACCCTCCCCGCCCCCCCCGATCATCGGAACCCCAATGCCGACAGTCAGGTTTTTCGACGATGCTCTGGCGATGGTGCCCCGGTGAAGAAAAATGTGGTACTAGCACATGCCCGAGCCCAGCATGTGCTGCCATAACCCTCTATCCGATCTGATCTTAGACTGGGAAAGAACTCCATATGCTTAGACTGGGAATGAACTCCGTATGCCTAAGTCAACCCACGAAACAAGCGTGCAGGCGCTCAGTCGGCCAGAGGGGCAGGATGCGCAAGCCGAGGATCGGTCGGGTCCCCCTCTGCGTGCTGCCTATCGTGCTGCCGCAACCCTCAGTTTGGTCCGATCTTAGATTGGGAATGAATTCCGTATGCCTAAGCCAATCGACGAAACAAGCGGGCGGGCACTACGCCGGCCAGAGAGACGGGATGTGCAAGCCATAGATCGATAGGGTGGTAGGTGGGTTTAGGCACATCTTCATATTTCTACATACCAATGCCATTTTTATGGCTTGTAAATCCAAACAATGGTCCCTTAAGCCTTCACGTGAAGTTTCATGGCAAGACGACTCATTTTCTATTTTTCATGATTTTTGAAACTTTTTGGGGTTCGATATTTTTTTAAATTTTTTCAGAAAGAGTTTTGGCCCGAAAGTTGGTAGACGTGATCCTTGAATTTTTTTTGGCATGCGCAAAAAAATTCAGCTAAAAACTCAAAGTGTACAAGATTTTGTGACCATTTGAAAAAAATGTCCCCATTTCAGACACTTTAATGGCTACTGGCAGCAAACCTATAAAATCTCAAATGCTCTTTAAGGGGGTGTGAATTCTCGAGGGTTGATGAGGGATAGGGGGCCAATATAAGGGCCAAGTACCAGCACCCATCGCACATCATATGCGCACACCCCCCTGCCCCCCCGATCGCCGGATCCCCAATGACGCTGGTGAGGTTCTCCGACGATGCTCCGGTGATGGTGCCCCGACGAAGAAAAATACGGCACTAGCACATGCCCGAGCCCAGCATGTGCTGCCACAACCCTCGGTCCGGTCCAATCTTAGACTGGGAATGAACTCTGTATGCTTAGACTGGGAATGAACTCCGTATGCCTAAGTCAACCCATGAAACGAGCGTCCGGGCGCTCAGCCGGCCAGATGCGCAGGATGCGCAAGTCAGGGATTGACCGGGTCCCCCTCTGTATGTTGCCAATCCTGCTACCACAACCCTCGGTCTGGTCTGATCTTAGACTGGGAATGAACTCCGTATGCCTAAGCCAACCGACGAAACGAGCGGGCGGGCAGGCACTACGCCGGCCAAAGAGACGGGATGCGCAAGCCGTGGATCGATAGGGTGGCAGGTGGGTTTAGGCACATCTTCATATTTCTCCATGCCAATGCCATTTTTATGGCCTGTAAATTCATACAATGGTCCTTTAAGCCTTCACGCGAAGTTTCATCGCAAGACGACTTGTTTTCCATTTTTCATGATTTTCAAAAATTTTTGCGGTTCAGGATTTTTTAAGATTTTTTTGGAAGGAGTTTTGGCCCCCAAACTTGGTAGATGTAATCCTTGATTTTTTTTTGGCGTGCAAAAAAAAAATTCAGCTAAAAACTCGAAGTGTACAAGATTTTGTGACCATTTGAAAAAAGTGTCCCCATTTCAGACACTTTAATGGTTACTGGTAGCAAACCTGTAAAATCTGAAATGCTCTTTAAGGGGTGTGAGTTCTCGAAGTTTGATAAGGGATAGGGGGCCAATATAAGGGCCAAGTACCAGCACCCATCGCACATCATGTGCGCACACCTCCCCGGCCCCCCCGATCGCCGGAACCCCAATGCCAACGGTTAGGTTCTTCGGTGATGCTTCGTCGATGGTGTTCGGTGAAGAAAAATGTGGCACCAGCACATGCTCGAGCCCAGCATGTGCTGCCGCAACCCTCGGTCCAGTCCGATCTTAGACTGGGAATGAACCCCGTATGCTTAGACTGGGAATGAACTCCGTATGCCTAAGTCAACCCATGAAACGAGCGTGCGGGCGCTCAGCTGGCCAAAGGGGCAGGAAGCGCAAGCCTGGGATCGGTCGGCTCCCCTTCCACCTCCTGCCGATCCTGCTGCCGCAACCCTCGGTCCGGTCTGATCTTAGACTAGGAATGAACTTCGTATGCCTAAGCCAACCGACGAAACGAGCGGGTGGGCGGGCGGGCACTATGTCGGCCAGAGAGACGGGATGCGCAAGCCGTGGATCGATAGGGTGGTAGGTGGGTTTGGGCACATCTTCATATTTTTGCATGCCAATGCCATTTTTATGGCTTGTAAATTCATACAATGGTCCCTTAAGCCTTCACGTGAAGTTTCATGGCAAGACGACTCGTTTTCTATTTTTCATGATTTTTAAAACTTTTTGCGGTTCGGGATTTTTTAAAATTTTTTCGGATGGAATTTTGGCCCCAAACTTGGTAGACGTGATCCTTGTATTTTTTTTGGCATGCACAAAAAAATTCAGCTAAAACCTCGAAGTGTACAAGATTTTGTGACCATTTGAAAAAAGTGTCCCCATTTCAGACACTGTAATGGCTACTGGCAGCAAACCTGTAAAATCTCAAATGCTTTTTAAGGGGTGTGAGTTCTCAAGGTTTGATGAGGGATAGGTGGCCAATATAAGGGCCAAGTACCAGCACCCATCGCACATCATGTGCACACACCCCCCGGCCCCCCGATCGTCGGAACCCCAATGCCGCCGGTCAGGTTCTCCCCCGATGCTCTGGCGATGGTGCCCTGACGAAGAAAAATGCGGCACCAGCACATGCTCGAGCCCATCATGTGCTACCGCAACCCTCGGTCCGGTCCGATTTAGACTGGGAATGAACTCCCTATGCCTAAGTCAACCCACGAAACGAGCATGTGGGCGCTCAGCCGGCCAGAGGGGCGGGATGCGTAAGTCGGGGATCAGTCGGGTCCCCCTCTGCGTGCTGCTGATCCTACTGCCGCAACCCTTGATCTGGTCCGATCTTACACTAGGAATGAACTTCATATGCCTAAGCCAACCAACGAAACGAGCAGGCAGACGGGTGGGCGGGAACTACGCCGGCCAGAGAGACGGGATGCGCAAGTCGTGGATCGATAGGGTGGTAGGTGAGTTTACTCACATCTTCATATTTCTGCATGCCAATGCCGTTTTTATGGCTTGTAAATTCATACAATGGTCCCTTAAGCCTTCAAGTGAAGTTTCATGGCAAGACGACTCGTTTTCTATTTTTAGTGATTTTTGAAACTTTTTGTGGTTCGGGATCTTTTAAAATTTTTTTGGATGGTGTTTTGGCCTAAAACATTTTAGACGGGATCCTTGTATTTTTGTTGGCATGCACAAAAAGATTCAGCTAAAAACTTGAAGTGTACAAGATTTTGTGACCATTTGAAAAAAGTGTCCCCATTCAGACACTTTAATGGCTACTAGCAGCAAACCTGCAAAATCTCAAATGCTCTTTAAGGGGTGTGAGTTCTCGAGGATTGATGAGGGATAGGGGACCAATATAAGGGCCAAGTACCAGCACCCATGGCACATCATGTGTGCAAACCCCCCGGCCCCCTGATCATCGGAACCCCAATGCTGTCGGTCAGGTTCTCCGGCGATGGTGCCCCGGCAAAAAAAAATGTGGCACCAGCACATGCCCGAGCCCAGCATGTGCTGCCACAACCCTCGGTCTGGTCTGATCTTAGACTGGGAATGAACTCTGTATGCTTAGACTGGGAATGAACTCCGTATGCCTAAGTCAACCCACGAAACGAGCGTATGGGTGCTCAGCCGGCCAGAGGGGCGGGATGCACAAGTCGGAGATCGGCTGGGTCCCCCTCTACATGCTGCAGATCCTACTACCGCGACCCTTGATCTAGCCTCATCTTAGACTTGGAATGAACTCGTATGCCTAAGCCAACCGACGAAACGAGCGGGCGGGCGGGCGTGTAGGCACTACGTCGGCCAGAGTGACGGGATGCGCAAGCCGTGGATCGATAGGGTGGTAGGTGGGTTTAGGCACATCTTCATATTTCTACATGCCAATGCCATTTTTATGGCTTGTAAATTCATACAATGGTCCCTTAAGCCTTCACGCGAAGTTCCATGGCAAGACGACTCGTTTTCTATTTTTCACGATTTTCAAAACCTTTTACGGTTTGAGATTTTTTAAAATTTTTTTGGAAGGAGTTTTTGCCCCAACTTGGTAGACATGATCCTTGTATTTTTTTTGGCATGCACAAAAAAATTCAGCTCAAAACTCGAAGTGTACAAGATTTTGTGACCATTTGAAAAAAGTGTCCACATTTCACACACTTTAATGGCTACTGGTAGCAAACCTGTAAAATCTCAAATGGTTTTTAAGGGTGTGTGAGTTCTCAAGGTTTGATGAGGGATAGCGAGCCAATATAAGGGCCAAGTTCCAGCACCCATCGCACATCATGTGCGTACACCCCCCCGGCCCCCCCGATCGCCGGAACCCCAATGCCGCTGGTCAAGTTTTCCGACGATGGTGCCCCGATAAAGAAAAATACGGCACCAGCACATGCCCGAGCCCAAAATGTGCTGCTATAACCCTCGGTCTGGTTTGATCTTAGACTGGGAATGAACTCCGTATGCCTAAGTCAACCCACAAAATGAGCGTGCGGGCACTCAGCCGACCAGAGGGGCAGGATGCGCAAGTCAGGGATCCGTCGGGTCCCCCTCTACGTGCTGCCGATCCAGCTGCCATAACCCTCGGTCTGGTGCGATCTTAGACTGGGAATGAACTCTGTATGCCAAAGCCAACCGAGGAAACGAGCGGGTGGGCGGACGGGCAGGCACTACACCGGCCAGAGAGACGGGATCCTTGTATTTTTGTTGGCATGCACAAAAAAATTCAGCTAAAAACTCGAAGTGTACAAGATTTTGTGACCATTTGAAAAAAGTGTCCCCACTTCAGACACTTTAATGGCTACTGGCAGCAAACCTGTAAAATCTCAAATGCTCTTTAAGGGGGTATGAGTTCTTGAGGTTTGATGAGGGATAAGGGGCCAGTATAAGGACCAAGTACCAGCACCCATCGCACATCATGTGCACACACCCCCCTCGGTCCCACCGATCATCGAAACCCAAATGTTGCCCGTCAGGTTCTCTGACGATGCTCCGATGATGGTGCCCCGGTAAAGAAAAATGAGGCACCAGCACATGCTCGAGCGCAGCATGTGCTGCCACAACCCTCGGTCCGATCCGATCTTAGACTGGGAATGAACTCCATACGCTTAGACTGGGAATGAACTCCGTATGCCTAAGTCAACCCATAAATCGAGCATACGGGCGTTCAGCCGGCCAAAGGGGTGGGATGTGCAAGCCGAGAATCGGTCGGGTCCCCTTCTGTCGATCCTGCTACCGTAACCCTCGGTCTGGTTTAATCTTAGACAGGGAATGAACTCCGTATACCTAAGCCAACCGACGAAACGAGTGGGCGGGCGGGCGGGTGGGCACTACGCCGGCCAGAGAGACGGGATGCGCTAGCCGTGGATCGATAGGGTGGTAGGTGGGTTTAGGCACATCTTCATATTTCTATGTGCCAATGCCATTTTTATGGCTTGGAAATTCATACATTGGTCACTTAAGCCTTCCCGTGAAGTTTCATGGCAAGACGACTCGTTTTCTATTTTTCACGATTTTCAAAACTTTTTGCAGTTTGAGATTTTTTAAAATTTTTTCGGAAGGATTTTTGGAACCAAACTTGGTAGATGTGATCCTTGTATTTTTTTGGCATGCACAAAAAAATTCAGCTGAAAACTCGAAGTGTACAAGATTTTGTGACCATTTGAAAAAAGTGTCCCCATTTCAGACACTTTAATGTCTACTGACAGCAAACCTGTAAAATCTCAAATGCTCTTTAAGGGGGTGTGAGTTCTAGAGGTTTGATGAGGGATAGGGGGCCAATATAAGGGCCAAGTACCAGCACCCATTGA
This sequence comes from Durio zibethinus, assembly GCF_002303985.1. The sequence goes on along the minus strand of NW_019167915.1, from coordinate 16,199,529 downwards.
CATCATGTGCGCACACCCCCCGGCCCCCCCGATCGTCGGAACCCCAATGCCGCCGTCAGGTTCTCCGACGATGATGCCCCGGTGAAGAAAAATACGGCACCAGCACATGCCCGAGCCCAACATGTCCTACAGTAACCCTCGGTCCGGTCTAATCTTAGACTGGGAATGAATTTCGTATGCCTAAGTCAACCCACGAAACGAGCGTGCGGGAGCTTAGCCGGCCAGAAGGGCGGGATGCGCAAGCCTGGGATCGACCGAGTCCCTCTCTACGTGCTACCGATCCTGCTGTAGCAACCCTTGATCTGGTCTGATCTTAGACTGGGAATGAACTCCGTATGCCTAAGCCAACCGACGAAACGAGCGAGCGGGTGGGCGAGCGGGCACTAAGCCGGCCAAAAAGACGGATGTGCAAGCCGTCGATCAATAAAGTGGTAGGAGAGTTTACGCACATCTTCATATTTCTACATGCCAATGCCATTTTTATGGCTTGGAAATTCATACAATGGTCCCTTAAGCCTTCACGTGAAGTTTCATGGCAAGACTACTCGTTTTCTATTTTTAACGATTTTTAAAACTTTTTAAGGTTCGGGATTTTTTAGAATTTTTTCGGACGGAGTTTTTGCCCCAAACTTCGTAGACGTGATCCTTGTATTTTTGTTCGCATGCACAAAAAATTTCAGCTAAAAACTCAAAGTGTACAAGATTTTGTGACCATTTGAAATAAGTGTCCCCATATCAGACACTTTAATTGCTACTGGCAGCAAACCTGTAAAATCTCAAATGCTCTTTAAGGGGGTGTGAGTTCTTGAGGTTTGATGAGGGATAAGGGGCCAATATAAGAGCCAAGTACCAGCGCCCATCGCACATCATGTGCGTACACCCCTTTCGACCCCCCGATCGTCGGAACCCCAATGCTGTCGGTGGTTCTCCGACGATGCTCCGACGATGGTGCCTCGACGAAGAAAAATGTGGCACCAGCACATGCTCGAGCCCAGCATGTGCTGCCACAACCCTCAATTCGGTCCGATCTTAGACTGGGAATGAACTCCGTATGCCTAAGTCAACCCACGAAATGAGCGTACGGGCGCTCAGTCGGCCAGAGGAACGAGATGCGCAAGTCGGGGATCGACCGGGTCCCCCTCTGCATGCTACCGATCCTGCTGCCGCAACCCTCGGTTTGGTCTAATCTTAGATTGGGAATGAACTTCGTATGCCTAAGCCAATCGATGAAACGAGTGGGCGGGAGGGCGGGCGGATGGGCGGGCACTAAGTCGGCCAGAGAGACGGGATGCGCAAGCCGTAGATCGATACGGTGGTTGGTGGTTTTAGGCACACCATCATATTTCTGCATGCCAATGTGATTTTTATGGCTTGTAAATTAATACAATGGTCCCTTAAGCCTTCACGTGAAGTTTCATGGCAAGACGACTCGTTTTCTATTTTTCACGATTTTCAAAACTTTTTACGGTTCGAGATTTTTTAAAATTTTTTTGGAAGAAGTTTTGGCCCCAAACTTGGTAGACGTGATCCTTGTATTTTTGTTTGCATGCACAAAAAAATTCAGCTAAAAACTCAAAGTGTAAAAGATTTTGTGACCATTTGAAATAAGTGTCCCCATATCAGACACTTTAATGGCTACTGGCAGGAAACCTGTAAAATCTCAAATGCTCTTTAAGGAGGTGTGAGTTCTTGAGGTTTGATGAGGGATAGGGGGCCAATATAAGAGCCAAGTACCAGCACCCATCGCACATCATGTGCGTACACCCCCTCCGGCCCCCCCGATCGCCGGAACCCTAATGCCGCCGGTGGTTCTCCGACGATGCTCTGACGATGGTGCCCCAACGAAGAAAAATGTGGCACCAGCACATGCCCGAGCCCAGCATGTGCTGCCATAACCCTCGGTCCGATCCGATCTTAGACTGGGAATGAACTTCGTATGCTTAGACTGGGAATAAACTCCATATGCCTAAGTCAACCCACGAAACGAGCCTACGGGCGCTCAACTGGCCAGAGGGGCGAGATGCACAAGCAGGGGATCGACCGGGTCCCCCTCTGCATGCTACCGATCCTGCTGCCGCAACCCTCGATTTGGTTCGATCTTAGACTGGGAATGAACTCCGTCTGCTTAAGCCAACCGATGAAACGAGCGGGTGGGCAGGCGGGTAGGCACTACGTCGGCCAGAGAGACGGGATGCGCAAGCCGTGGATCGATAGGGTGGTAGGTGGTTTTAGGCACACCATCATATTTCTACGTGCCAATGCCATTTTTGTGGCTTGTAAATTCATACAATGGTCCCTTAAGCCTTCACGTGAAGTTTCATGGCAAGACGACTCGTTTTCTATTTTTCACAATTTTCAAAACTTTTTACGGTTCAAGATTTTTTAAAATTTTTTTGGAAGTTGTTTTGGCCCCAAACTTGGTAGACGTGATCCTTGTATTTTTGTTGGCATGCACAAAAAAATTCAGCTAAAAACTCAACGTGTACAAGATTTTGTGACCATTTGAAAAAAGTGTCCCCATTTCAGACATTTTAATAGTTACTGGCAGCAAACCTGTAAAATCTCAAATGCTCTTTAAAGCGGTGTGAGTTCTAGAGGTTTGATGAAGGATATGGGGCCAATATAAGGGCCAAGTACTAGCACCCATCACACATCATGTGCGCACGCCCCCCCGGCCCACCCGATCGCCGCAACCTCAAAACTGCCGGTTAGGTTCTCCAGCGATGCTCCGACGATGGTGCCTCAGCGAAGAAAAATGCGGCACCAGCACATGCCCGAGTCAAGCATGTGCTGCCATAGCCCTCGGTCCGATCCGATCTTAGACTGGGAATGAACTTCGTATGCCTAACTCAACCCACGAAACGAGCGTGCGGGTGCTCAGCCTGCCAGAGGGGCGGGATGCGCAAGCCGAGGATCGACCGGGTCCCCTTCTATGTGCTGTCAATCCTGCTGCTGCAACCCTCGATCCGGTCTGATCTTAGACTGGGAATGAACTCTGTATGCCTAAGCCAACCGACGAAACGAGCAGGCGGGCGGATGGGCGGGCACTCCGTCGGCCAGAGAGATGGGATGCGCAAGCCGTGGATCGATAGGGTGGTAGGTGGGTTTAGGCACATCTTCATATTTCTACGTGCCAAAGCCATTTTTATGGCTTGTAAATTCATACAATGGTCCCTTAAGACTTCACGTGAAGTTTCATGGCAAGACTACTTGTTTTCTATTTTTCATGATTTTTGAAACATTTTGCGGTTGGGGATTTTTTAAAATTTTTTTGGAAGGTGTTTTGGCCCCAGACTTGGTAGACATGATCCTTGTATTTTTGTTGGTGTGCATAAAAAAATTCAGCTAAAAAATCGAAGTGTACAAGATTTTGTGACCATCTGAAAAAAATGTCCCCATTTTAGACACTTTAATGGCTACTGGCAGCAAACCTGTAAAATCTCAAATGCTCTTTCAAGGGGTGTGAGTTCTAAAGGTTTGATGAGGGATAGGGGGCCAATATAAGGGCCCAGCACCCATCACACATCATGTGCGCACACCCCCCTGGCCCCCTCGATCGTCGGAATCCCAATGCCGCCCGTCAGGTTCTCTGACGATGCTCCGATGATGTGCCCCGGTGAAGAAGAATGCGGCACCAGCACATCCCGAGCCCAGCATGTGCTACCGTAACCCTCGGTCTGGTTCGATCTTAGACTTGGAATGAAATCTGTTGCTTAGACTGGAAATGAACTCCGTATGCCTAAGTTAACCCACGAAACAAGCATGCGGGCGCTCAGCCGGCCAGAGGGGCGGGATGCACAAGTCGGAGATTGGCTGGGTCCCTCTTTGCGTGCTACCAATCCTGCTACCACAACCCTTCATCCAGTCTGATCTTAGACTGGGATTGAACTCCGTATGCCTAAGCCAACCGACGAAACGAGCAGGAGGGTGGGTGGGCGGGCACTACGCCGGTCAGAGAGACGGGATACGGAAGCCGTGGATCGATAGGGTGGTAGGTGGGCTTAGGCACATCTTCATATTTCTATCTGCCAATGCCATTTTTATGGCTTGTAAATTCATACAATGGTCCCTTAAGCCTTCACGTGAAGTTTCATGGCAAGATGACTCGTTTTCTATTTTTCATGATTTTTGAAACTTTTTACAGTTTAGGATTTTTTAAAATTTTTTTGAAAGGAGTTTTCACCCTAAACCTAGTAGACGTGATCCTTGTATTTTTGTTGGCATGCACAAAAAAATTCAGCTAAAAACTAAAAGTGTACATGATTTTGTGACCATTTGAAAAAAGCGTCCCCATTTCAAACACTTTAATGGCTACGGGCAGCAAACCTGTAAAATCTCAAATGCTCTTTAAGGGGGTGTGAGTTCTCGAGGTTTGATGAGCAATAGGGGGCCAATATAAGGGCCAAGGACCAGCACCCATCGCACATCATGTGCGCACACCCCCCGGCCCCCCCCGATCGCCGGAACCCCAATGTCGTCGGTCAGGTTCTCTGGCGATGCTCCAGTGATGGTGCCCCGACGAAGAAAAATGCGGCACGAGCACATGCCCATGCCCAGCATGTGCTGTCGCAACCGTCGGTCTGGTCCGATCTTAGACTGGGAATGAACTCCGTATGCTTAGACTGGGAATGAACTTCGTATGCCTAAGTCGACCCACGAAACGAGCGTGCGGGTGCTCAACCGGCCAGAGGGGCAGGATGCGCAAGCCGAGGATCGGCCGGGTCCCCCTCTGCGTGCTGCCGATCCTACTGCCACAACCCTCGGCTGGTCTGATCTTAGACTGGGAAAGAACTCCATATGCCTAAGCCAACTGACGAAACGAGCGGGCAGGCGGGGGGCGGGCACTACGTCGGCCAGAGAGATGGGATGCACGGGCCGTGGATCGATAGGGTGTTAGGTGGGTTTAGGCACATCTTCATATTTTTACGTGCCAATGCCATTTTTATGGCTTGTAAATTCTTACAATGGTCCCTTAAGCCTTCACATGAAGTTTCATGCCAAGATGACTCGTTTTCTATTTTTCACGATTTTCGAAACTTTTTATGGTTCAGGATTTTTTAAAATTGTTTCGGAAGGAGTTTTGGCCCCAAACTTCATAGACGTGATCCTTGTATTATTGTTGGCATGCATAAAAAAATTCAGCTTAAAACTCGAAGTGTACAAGATTTTGTGACCAATTAAAAAAAGTGTCCCCATTTCAGATACTTTAATGGCTACTGGCAACAAACCTGTAAAATCTCAAATGCTCTTTAAGGGGGTGTGAGTTCTTGAGGTTTGATGAGGGATAGGGGGCCAATATAAGGGCCAAGTACCAGCACCCATCGCACATCATGTGTGCACACCCCCCCGGCCCCCCCGATCGTCGGAACCCCAATGCCGACGGCTAGGTTCTTCGGCGATGTTCCGACGATGGTGCCCCGACAAAGAAAAATGTGGCACCAGCACATGCTCGAGCCCAACAATTGCTACCGAAAACCCTCGGTCCGGTCTGATCTTAGACCGAGAATGAACACCGTATGCTTAGACTGGGAATGAACTCCGTACGCCTAAGTCAACCCATGAAACGAGCGTACGGGCGCTCACCTGGCCAGAGGGGTGGGATGCGCAAGCCGAGGATCGACCGGGTCCCCCTCTGCGTGCTGCTGATCCTACTGTGGCAACCCTCAGTCCGGTTCGATCTTAGACTGGAAATGAACTCCATATGCCTAAGCCAACTGACGAATATAGCGGGCGGGTGGACGGGCACTACGTCGGCCAGAGAGACGGGATGCGTAAGCCGTGGATCGATAGGGTGGTAGGTGGGTTTAGGCACATCATCATATTTCTGCATGCCAATGCCATTTTTATGGCTTGTAAATTCATACAATGGCCCCTTAAGCCTTCACGTGAAGTTTCATGGCAAGACGACTCGTTTTCAATTTTTCACGATTTTTGAAACTTTTTACGGTTCGGGATTTTTTAACATTTTTTCGGAAGGTTTTTTGGTCCCAAACTTGGTAGACATGATCCTTGTATTTTTTTTGGCATGCACAAAAAAATTTAGCTAAAAACTCGAAGTGTACAAGATTTTGTGACCATTTGAGAAAAGTGTCCCCATTTCAGACACTTTAATGGCTACTAGCAGCAAACCTGTAAAATCTCAAATGCTCTTTAAGGGGGTGTGAGTTCTCGAGGTTTGATGAGGGATAGGAGGCCAATATAAGGGCAAACTACCAGCACCCACTGAACATCATGTGCCACACCCCTCGGCCCCCCCGATCGTCGGAACCCCAATGCCGCCGGTCACGTTCTCCGGCGATGCTCCGATGATGGTGACCCGACGAAGAAAAACGTAGCACTAGCACATGCCGGAGCCCAGTATGTGCTGCCGTAACCCTTGGTCTGGTCCGATCTTAGACTAGGAATGAACTCCGTATGCTTAGACTGGGAATGAACTCTGTATGCCTAAGTCAACCCACGAAACGAGCGTGCGGGCGCTCAGTCGGCCAGAGGGGTGGGATGCGCAAGCCGGGGATCGGCCAGGTCCCCCTCTGGATGCTATCAATCTTGCTATGTCAACCATCGTTTCGGTCCGATCTTAGACTGGGAATGAACTCCGTATGCCTAAGCCAACCGACAAAACGAGCGGGCAGGCGGGCGAGCACTACGTCAGCCAGAGAGACGGGATGCGCAAGACGTGGATCGATAGGGTGGTAGGTGGGTTTAGGCACATCTTCATATTTCTGCAGGCCAATGCCATTTTTATGGCTTGTAAATTCATACAATGGTCCCTTAAGCCTTGATGTCAAGTTTCAAGGCAAGACGACTCGTTTTCTATTTTTCACAATTTTTGAAACTTTTTGTGGTTCGGGATTTTTTACAATTTTTTCGGATGGCGTTTTGGCCCCAAACTTGGTAGACGTGATCCTTGTATTTTTGTTGGCTAGCATAAAAAAATTTAGCTAAAAACTAGAAGTGTACAAGATTTTGTGGCCATTTGAAAAAAGTGTCCCCATTTCAAACACTTTAATGGCTACTGGCAGCAACCGACGAAATGAGCGGGCGGGTGGGCGGGCACTACGCCGGCCAGAGAGACGGGATGCGCAAGCCATGGATCGATAGGGTGGTAGGTGGGTTTAGGCACATCTTCATATTTCTGCATGGCAATGCCATTTTTATGGCTTGTAAATTCATACAATGGTCCCTTAAGCCTTCACGTGAAGTTTCATGGCAAGACTACTCATTTTCTATTTTTCACAATTTTTTAAACTTTTTGTGGTTCGAGATTTTTTAAAATTTTTTTGAAAGGAGTCTTCACCCCAAACTTGGTAGACGTGATCCTTGTAATTTTGTTGGCATGCACAAAACAATTCAACTAAAAACTCAAAGTGTACAAGATTTTGTGACCATTTGAAAAAAGTGTCCCCATTTCAACACTTTAATGGCTACTGGCAGCAAACCTGTAAAATCTCAAATGCTCTTTAAGGGGGTGTGAGTTCTCGAGGTTTGATGAGGGATAGGAGGCCAATATAAGGGCCAAGTACCAGCACCCACCGAACATCATGTGCGCACACCCCCCGGCCCCCCCGATCGCTGGAACCCCAATGCCGTCGGTCAAGTTCTCCGACGATGGTGCCCCGACAAAGAAAAATGCGACACCAGCACATGTCGAAGCCCAGTATGTGCTGCCGCAACCCTCAGCCTGGTTCGATCTTAAACTAGGAATGAACTTCGTATGCTTAGACTGGGAATGAACTCCGTATGCCTAAGTCAACCCACGAAACGAGCGTGCGGGCGCTTAGCCAGCAAGAGGGGTGGGATGCGCAAGCCGGGGATCGACTGGGTCCCCCTCTGCGTGCTGTCGATCCTGCTGCTACAACCTTCAATCTGGTCTGATCTTAGACTGGGAATAAACTCCGTATGCCTAAGCCAACCGATGAAACAAGCGGGTGGGCGGGCGGGCACTACGTTGGCCAGAGAGACGGGATGCGCAAGCCATGGATCGATAGGGTGGTAGGTGGGTTTAGGCACATCTTCATATTTCTGCATGGCAATGCCATTTTTATGGCTTGTAAATTCATACAATGGTCCCTTAAGCCTTCACGTGAAGTTTCATGGCAAGACTACTCATTTTCTATTTTTCATGATTTTTTAAACTTTTTGTGGTTTGGGATTTTTTTAAATTTTTTCGGAAGGAGTCTTCACCCCAAACTTGGTTGACGTGGTCCTTGTATTTTTTTTGGCTTGCACAAAAAAATTCAGCTAGAAACTAGAAGTGTACAAGATTTTGTGACCATTTGAAAAAAGTGTCCCCATTTCAGACACTTTAATGGCTACTGGCGGCAAACCTGTAAAATCTCAAATGCTCTTTAAGGGGATGTGAGTTCTCGAGGTTTGATGAGGGATAGGGGGCCAACATAAGGGCCAAGTACCAGCACGCATCGCACATCATGTGCGCGCACCCCCCGGCCCCTCCGATCGCCGGAACCCCAATGCCATCGGTCAGGTTCTCTGGCGATGCTTCGGTGATGGTGCGCCGATGAAGAAAAATGTGGCACCAGCACATGCCCGAGCCCATCATGTGCTGCGCAACCCTAAGTCTGTTCCGATCTTACACTGGGAATGCACTCCGTATGCCTAAGTCAACCCACGAAATGAGCGTGCGGGCACTCAGTCGGCCAGAGGGGCGCGATGCACAAGCCGGGGATCGGCCGGGTACCCCTCTGCGTGCTACCGATCCTGCTGCCACAATCGTCAGTCCGGTCTGACCTTAGACTGGGAATGAACTCTGTATGCCTAAGCCGACTGACGAAATGAGCGGGTGGGCGGGCGGGCGGGCACTACGTCGGCCAGAGAGACGGGATGCGCAAGTCGTGGATTGATAGGGTGGTAGGTGGGTTTAGGTACATCTTCATATTTCTGCCTGCCAATGCCATTTTTATAGCTTGTAAATTCATACAGTGGTCCCTTAAGCCTTCACGTGAAGTTTCATGGCAAGACGACCCGTTTTCTATTTTTCATGATTTTTGAAACATTTTGCGGTTTGGGATTTTTTAAAATTTTTTCAGAAGGAGTTTTGGTCCCAAACTTGGTAGAAGTGATCCTTGTTTTTTTGTTGGCATGCACAAAAAAATTCAGCTAAAAACTCGAAGTGTACAAGATTTTGTGACCATTTGAAAAAAGTGTCCCCATTTCAGACACTTTAATGGCTATTAGCAGTAAACCTGTAAAATCTCAAATGCTCTTTAAGGGGGTGTGAGTTCTTGAGGTTTGATGAGGGATAGGGGGCCAATATAAGGGCTAAGTACCAGCACCCATCACACATCATGTGCGCACACCCACCCCCCCAGCCCGTCCGATCGTCGTAACCCCAAAGCTGTCGGTCAGGTTCTCCGGTGATGGTGCCCCGGCAAAGAAAAATGCAGCACCAGCACATGCCTGAGCCTAGCATGTGCTGCCACAACCCTCGGTCCGGTCCGATCTTAGACTAGGAATGAACTCCGTATGCTTGGACTAGGAATGAACTCCGTATGCTTGGACTAGGAATGAACTCTGTATGCTTGGACTAGGAATGAACTCCGTATGCCTAAGTCAACCCACGAAACGAGCGTGCGGGCGCTCAACCGGCCAGAGGGCTTGGATGCGCAAGTCAGGGATCGGGCGGGTCCCCCTTTGTGTGCTACCGATCCTGCTGCCGCAACCCTCGGTCTGGTCTGATCTTAGACTGGGAATGAACTCTGTATGCCTAAGCCAACTGATGAAACGAGCGGGCGGGTGGGCGGGCGGGCGGGCGGGCGAGCACTACGTCGGCCAGAGAGACGGGATGCGCAAGCCGTGGGTCGATAGGGTGGCAGGTGGGTTTAGGCACATCTTCATATTTCTGCATGCCAATGCCATTTTTATGGCTTGTAAATTCATACAATGGTCCCTTAAGGCTTCACGTGAAGTTTCTTCGCAAGACGACCCGTTTTCTATTTTTCACGATTTTCAAAACTTTTTACGGTTCGGGAGTTTTTAAATTTCTTTCGGAAGGCGTTTTGGCCCAAAACTTGGTAGACGTGATCCTTGTATTTTTGTTGGCATGCACAAAAAAATTCAGCTAAAAACTCGAAGTGTACAAGATTTTGTGACCATTTGAAGAAAAGTGTCCCTATTTCAGACACTTTAATGGCTGCTGGCAGCAAACCTGTAAAATCTCAAATGCTCTTTAGGGGGTGTGAGTTCTCGAGGTTTGATGAGGGATAAGGGGCCAATATAAGATCCAGGTACTAGCACCCATCGCACATCATGTGCACACACCCCTCCGGGCCTCCCGATCGCCGAAACCCCAGTGCCGCCGGTCAGGTTCTCCGGTGATACTCCGGTGATGGTGCCCGTGCGAAGAAAAAAGCGACACCAGGACATGCCCGAGCTCAGCATGTGCTGCTACAACCCTCGGTCCGATCCAATCTTAGACTGGGAATGAACTTCTTATGCTTAGACTGGGAATGAACTCCGTATGCTTAGACTGGGAATGGACTCCGCATGCCTAAGTCAACCCATGAAACGAGCGTTCGGGCGCTCAACCAGCCAGAGGGGTAGGATGCGCAAGCCGAGGATTTGCTGGGTCCCCCTCTGCTTGCTACCGATCCTGCTGCTGCAACCCTCGATTCGGTCTGATCTTAGATAGGGAATGAATTCCGTATGCCTAAGCCAACCGACGAAATGAGCGGGCGGGCGGGCGGGCGGTCGGGCACTACGTCAGCCAGAGAGACGGGATGCGCAAGCCGTGGATCGATAGGGTGGTAGTGTGGGCTTAGGCAGATGTTCATATTTCTGCGTACGAATGGCATTTTTATGGCCTGTAAATTCATACAATGGTCCCTTAAGCCTTCACGTGAAGTTTCATGGCGAGATGACTCGTTTTCTATTTTTCACGATTTTCAAAACTTTTTGTGGTTCGAGATTTTTTAAAATTTTTTCGGAAGGAGTTTTGGCCCCAAACTTGGTAGACGTGATCCTTGTATTTTTGTTGGCATGCAAAAAAAAATTCAGCTAAAAACTCGAAGTGTACAAGATTTTGTGACCATTTGAAAAAAATGTCCCCATTTCAGACACTTTAATTGCTACTGGTAGCAAACCTATAAAATGCAAAATGCTCTTTAAGGGGGTGTGAGTTCTTGAGGTTTGATGTGGGCTAGGGGGCCAATATAAGGGCCAACTGCCAGCACCCATTGCACATCATGTGCGCACACCCACCCCCTAGCCCCCCCGATCGCCGAAACCCCAATGCCGCCGGTCAGGTTTTCCGATGATGCTCCGATGATCGTGTCCCGATGAAGAAAAATACGGCACCAACATATGCCCGAGCCCAGCATATGCTGCCGCCACCCTCAGTCTGGTCCAATCTTAGACTGGGAATGAACTCCGTATGCTTAGGTTGGGAATGAACTCCATATGCCTAAGTCAACCCACAAAATGAGCGTGCGGGCGCTCAACTTGCCAGAGGGGCGAGATGCGCAAGCCGGGGATCGGCTGGGTCCCCCTCTACGTGCTGCCAATCCTACTGCTGCAACCCTTAGTCCAGTCTAATCTTAGACTGGGAATGAACTCTGTATGCCTAAGCCAACCGATGAAACGAGCGGGCGGACGGACGGGCGGGCCGGCACTACATCGACCAGAGAGACGGGATGCGTGAGCCCAATGCCGTCGGTCAGGTTCTCTGGGGATGCCCCGGTGATGGTGCCTCGATGAAGAAAAATGTGGCACCAGCATATGCTCGAGCCCATCATGTGCTACCGCAACCCTCGGTCCGTTTCGATCTTAGACTTGGAATGAACTTCGTATGCCTATGTCAACCCACGAAATGAACGTGCGGGTGCTTAGCTAGCCAGAGGGGCGGGATGCATAAGCTGGGGATCGGTCGAGTCCCCTTCTACCTGCTGCTGATCCTGTGACCGTAACCCTCGGTCTGGACTGATCTTAGACTAGGAATGAACTCCGTATGCATAGGCCAACTGACGAAACGAGCAGGTGGACGGACGGGCACTACGTCGGCCAGAGAGATGGGATGCGCAAGCCGTGGATCGATAGGGTGGTAGGTGGGTTTAGGCACATCTTCATATTTTTACATGCCAATGCCATTTTTTATGGCTTGTAAATTCATACAATAATCCCTTAAGGCTTCACGTGAAGTTTCATGGCAAGACGACTCATTTTTTATTTTTCATGATTTTTGAAACTTTTTACGGTTTAGGAATTTTTAAAATTTTTTTGGAAGGAGTTCTTGCCCCAAACTTGGTAAACGTGATCCTTGTATATTTTGTTGCCATGCACAAAACAATTCAGGTAAAAACTCGAAGTGTACAAGATTTTGTGGCCATTTGAAAAAAGTGTCCCCATTCCTGACACTTTAATGGCTATTGACAGCAAACCTGTAAAATCTCAAATGCACTTTAAGGGGGTGCGAGTTCTGGAGGTTTGATGAGAGATAAGGGGCCAATATAAGGGCCAAGCACCAGCACCCATCGTGCATCATGTGCGCACACCCCCCCGGCCCCCCAATTGTCGGAACCCCAATACCGTCGGTTAGGTTCTCCGGTGGTGCTCCGGCGATGGTGCCCCGACAAAGAAAAATGAGGCACCAGCACATGCCCGAGCCCAGCATGTGCTGCCGTAACCCTTGGTCCGGTCTGATCTTAGATTGGAATGTACTCCGTATGCTTAGACTAGGAATGAACTCCCTATGCCTAAGTCAACCCATGAAAAGAGCGTGCGGGCGCTCAGCCGGCCAGATGGGTGGGATGCACAAGTTGGGGATCGACCGGGTCCCCCTCTGCGTGCTACCGATCCTACTACCGCAATCCTCGATCCGGTCTGATCTTAGACTAGGAATGAACTCCACACTTTTAAGCCAACCGACGAAACGAGTGGGTGGGCGGGCGGGCACTACGTCGGCCAGAGAGATGGGATGCGCAAGTCGTGGATCGATAGGGTGGTTGGCGGGTTTAGGCACATCTTCATATTTCTGCATGCCAATGCCATTTTTATGGCTTGTAAATTCTTACAATGGTCCCTTAAGCCTTCACGTGAAGTTTCATGGCAAGACGACTCATTTTCTATTTTTCACAATTTTTTAAACTTTTTACGGTTCAGGATTTTTTAAAATTTTTTCGGAAGGAGTTTTGGTCATAAACTTGGTAGACGTGATCCTTGTATTTTTGTTGGCATGCAAAAAAAATTCAGCCAAAAACTCGAAGTGTACAAGATTTTGTGACCATTTGAAAAAAGTTTCCCCATTTCAGACACTTTAATGGCTACTGGTAGCAAACCTGTAAATTCTCAAATGCTCTTTAAGGGGTGTGAGTTCTCAAGGTTAGATGAGGGATAGGGGGCCAATATAAGGGCCAAGTACCAGCACCCATCACACGTGATGTGCGCACACCCCGCCCGGCACCCCCGATCGCCGGAACCCCAATGCCACCGATCAGGTTCTCAGGTGATGCTCTGGTGATGGTGCCCCGATGAAGAAAAATGCGGCACCAGCACATGCTCGAGCCCAGCATGTGCTGTCGGAACCCTCGGTCCAGTCCGATCTTTTGGGAATGAACTCCGTATGCTTAGACTGGGAATGAACTCCGTATGCCTAAGTCAACCCACGAAACGAGCGTGCGGGCGCTCAGGCGGCCAGAGGGGAGGGATGCATAAGCAGGGGATCAGTGGGTCCCCCTCTGCGTGCTGCCGACCCTGCTGCCACAACCATCGGTCTGGTCTGACGTTAGACTGGGAATGAACTTCGTATGCCTAAGCCAATCGATGAAACGAGTTGGTGGACGGGCGGGCACTACACCGGCCAGAGACACGGGATGCGCAAGCCTTGGATCTACGAAGAAAAATGCGGCACCAGCACATGCCTGAGCCCAGGATGTGCTGCTGCATCCCTCGGTCTGGTCCGATCTTAGACTGGAAATGAACTCCGTATGCTTAGACAGGGAATGAACTCCATACGCTTAGACAGGAAATGAACTCCGTATGCTTAGACTGGGAATGAATTCCGTATGCCTAAGTCAACCCACGAAATGAGCGTACGGGTGCTCAGTCGGCTAGAGGGGCAGGATGCGCAAGCTGGGGATCAGTCGGGTCTCCCTCTACGTGCTGCCGATCCTGCTATTGCAACCCTAGGTCCGATCTGATCTTAGACTGGGAATAAACTTCGTATACTGGATCCGATAGGTGATAGGTGGTTTAGGCACATCTTCATATTTTTGCATGCCAATGCCATTTTTATGGCTTGTAAATTCATACAATGGTCCCTTAAGCCTTCACGTGAAGTTTCATGGCAAGACAACTCGTTTTCTATTTTTCATAATTTTTGAAACTTTTTGCGATTTGGGATTTTTTAAAATTTTTTCGACAGGATTTTTGGCCCCAAACTTGGTAGACGTGATCCTTGTATATTTGTTGGCATGCACAAAAAAATTCAGCTAAAAACTCGAAGTGTACAAATTTTGTGACCATTTGAAAAAAGTGTCCCCATTTCAGAAACTTTAATGGCTGCTGGCAGCAAACTTGTAAAATCTCAAATGCTCTTTAAGGGGGTGTGAGTTCTCGAGGGTTGATGAGGGATAGGGGGCCAATATAAGGGCCAAGTACCAGCGCCCATCGCACATCATGTGCGCACACCCCCCCGACCCCCCCGATCGCCGGAACCCCAATGCTGCCTATCAGGTTCTCCGACGATGCTCCGGTGATGGTGCCCCGGTGAAGAAAAATGTGGCACCAGCACATGCCCGAGCCCAGCATGTGCTGTCGCAACCTTCGGTCCGGTCCGATCTTAGACTAGGAACGAACTTCGTATGCTTAGACTGGGAATGAACTCTGTATGCCTAAGTCAACCCACGAAACGAACGAGTGGGCCCTCTACGTGCTGCCGATCCTGCTGTCGTAACCCTCAGTCTGATCCAATCTTAGACGGGAATGAACTCAGCATGCCTAAGTGAACCGACGAAACGAGCGGGCGGACGGGCGGGCGGGCATTACGTCGGCCAGAGAGGCGGGATGCGCAAGCCGTGGATCGATAGGGTGGTAGGTGGGTTTAGGCACATCTTCATATTTCTGCGTGCCAATGCCATTTTTATGGCTTGCAAATTCATACAATGGTCCCTTAAGGCTTCACGCGAAGTTTCATGGCGAGACGACTCGATTTCTATTTTTCATGATTTTTGAAACTTTTACGGTTCGAGATTTTTTAAAACTTTTTCGGAAGGGTTTTGGCCCCAAACTTGGTAGACATCATCCTTGTATTTTTGTTGGCATGCACAAAAAAATTCAGCTAAAAAGTCGAAGTGTACAAGATTTTGTGACCATTTGAAAAAAGTGTCCCCATTTTAGACACTTTAATTGCTACTAGCAGCAAACCTGTAAAATCTCAAATGCTCTTTAAGGGGGTGTGAGTTCTCAAGGTTTGATGAGGGATAGGGGGCCAATATAAGGGCCAAGTACCAGCACCCATCGCACATCATGTGCGCACACCCCCCGGCCCCCCGATCACCATGAACGCTGTATGCTTAGACTGGGAATGAACTTCGTATGCCTAAGTCAACCCATGAAACGAGCGTGCGGGAGCTCAGCCAACCAGAGGGGTGGGATGCGCAAGCCGGGGATCGGCCGGGTCCTCCTCTGAGTGCTATCGATCCTGCTGCTGCAACCCTCGGTTCGGTCTGATCTTAGACTAGGAATGAACTCCGTATGCCTAAGTCAACCGACGAAATGAGCGGGCGGGCGGATGGGCAGGCGGGCACTACGCCTGCCAGAGAGATGGGATGCGCAAGTAGTGGATCGATAGGGTGGTAGGTGGGTTTAGGCACATCTTCATATTTCTTTGTGCCAATGCCATTTTTATGGCTTGTAAATTCATACAATTGTCCCTTAAGCCTTCACGTGAAGTTTCATGGCAAGACGACTCGTTTTCTATTTTTCATGATTTTTGAAACTTTTTGCGGTTCGGGATTTTTTTAAATTTTTTCGAAAGGAGTTTTGGCCAAAAACTTGGTAGATGTGATCCTTGTATTTTTGTTGGCATGCACAAAAAAATTCAGCTAAAAACTCGAATTGTACAAGATTTTGTGACCATTTGAAAAAGGTGTCCCAATTTCAGACACTTTAATTGCTACTGGCAGCAAACCTGTAAAATCTCAAATGCCCTTTAAGGGGGTGTGAGTTCTTGAGTTTGATGAGAGATAGGGGGCCAATATAAGGGCCAAGTACCAGCACCCATCGTACATCATGTGCGCACATCCCCCCGACCCCCCCGATCGTCGAAACCCCAATGCCGCTGGTCAGGTTCTGCGGCGATGCTCCGGCGATGGTGCCTTGGTGAAGAAAAATATGGCACCAGCACATGCCCGAGCCCAGCATGTGCTGTCGCAACCCTCAGTACAGTCCGATCTTAGACTGGGAATGAACTCTGTATGCTTAGACTGGGAATGAACTTCGTATGCCTAAGTCAACCCATGAAACGAGCGTGCGGGAGCTCAGCCGACCAGAGGGGTGGGATGCGTAAGCCGGGGATCGGTCGGGTCCCCCTCTGCGTGCTGTCGATCTTGCTGCTGCAACCCTCGGTTCGGTCTGATCTTAGACTAGGAATGAACTCCGTATGCCTAAGCCAACCGACGAAATGAGCGGGCGGACGGATGGGCAGGCGGGCACTACGCCAGCCAGAGAGACGGGATGCGCAAGTAGTGGATCGATAGGGTGGTAGGTGGGTTTAGGCACATCTTCATATTTCTTTGTGCCAATACCATTTTTATGGCTTGTAAATTCATACAATTGTCCCTTAAGCCTTCACGTGAAGTTTCATGGCAAGACGACTCGTTTTCTATTTTTCATGATTTTTGAAACTTTTTGCGGTTCGGGATTTTTTTAAATTTTTTCGAAAGGAGTTTTGGCCAAAAACTTGGTAGACATGATCCTTGTATTTTTTTTGGCATGCACAAAAAAATTCAGCTAAAAACTCAGAGTGTACAAGATTTTGTGACCATTTGAAAAAAGTGTCCCCATTTCGGACACTTTAATGGCTACTGGCAGCAAACCTGTAAAATCTCAAATGCTCTTTAAGGGGGTGTGAGTTCTCGAGGTTTGATGAGGGATAGGGGGCCAATATAAGGGCCAAGTACCAGCACCCATCGCACATCCTGTGCGCACACCACCCCGGCCCCCCCGATCATCAGAACCCCAATGCCACCGGTCAGGTTCTACGGTGATGGTGCCCCGGTGAAGAAAAATACGACACCAGCACATGCCCAAGCCCAGCATGTGCTGCTGCAACCCTCGGTCTGGTTCAATCTTAGACTGGGAATGAACTTCGTTTGCTCAGACTGGGAATGAACTCTGTATGCCTAAGTCAACCCACGAAACGAGCGTGCGGTTACTCAACCAACCAGAGGGGCGGGATGCACAAGTCGGGGATCGGCCGAGTCCCCCTCTACGTGCTGCCGATCCTACTACCGCAACCCTTGGTCCGGTCTGATCTTAGACTGGGAATGAACTCCGTATGCCTAAGCTAACCGATGAAACGACCGGACGGGCGGGTGGCCAGAGAGACGGGATGCGCAAGCCGTGTATCGATAGGGTGGTAGGTGGATTTAGGCACATCTTCATATTTCTATGTGCCAATGCCATTTTTATGGCTTGTAAATTCATACAATGGTGCCTTAAGCCTTCACGTGAAGTTTCATAGCAAGACGACTCGTTTTCTATTTTTCACGATTTTTGAAACTTTTTGCGGTTCGGGATTTTTTAAAATTTTTTCAGAAGGAGTTTTAGCCCCAAACTTGGTAGACGTGATCCTTGTATTTTTATTGGCATGCACAAAAAAATTCAGCTAAAAGCTTGAAGTGTACAAGATTTTGTGACCATTTGAAAAAAGTGTCCCCATTTTAAACACTTTAATGGCTACTAGCAGCAAAACTGTAAAATATCTAATGCTCTTTAAGGGGGTGTGAGTTCTCGAGGTTTGTTGAGGGATAGGGGGCCAATATAAGGGCACGTACCAGCACCCATCGCACATCATGTGCGCACAACCCCCCGGCCCCCTCGAACACCGGAACCCTAATGCTGTCGGTCAGGTTCTCCGACGATGGTGCCCCGACGAAGAAAAATACGGCACCAGCACATGCCCGAGCCCAGCATGTGCTGCCGTAACCCTCGGTCTGGTCCAATCTTAGACTGGGAATAAACTCTGTATGCTTAGACTGGGAATGAAATCCGTATGCCTAAGTTAACCCACGAAACGAGCGTGCGGGCGCTCAGCTAGCCAAAGGGGCGGGATGCGCAAGCCGGGGATCGGTCGGGTCCCCATCCGTGTGCTACCGATCTTGCTGCCGCAACCCTCGGTCCGGTCCAATCTTAGACTGGGAATGAACTCTGTATACCTAAGCCAATGAACGAAACGAGCGGACGGCGGGCGTGCGGGCACTACGTCGGCCAGAGAGACGGCATGCGAAAGCCGTTGATCGATAGGGTGGTAGGTGGGTTTAGGCACATCTTCATATTTCTGTGTGCCAATGCCATTTTTATGGCTTGTAAATTCATATAATGGTCCCTTGTATTTTTGTTGGCATGCAAAAAATAATTCAGCTAAAAACTCGAAGTGTACAAGATTTTGTAACCATTTGAAAAAAGTGTCTCTATTTCAGACACTTTAATGGCTACTGGCAGCAAACCTGCAAAATCTGAAATGCTCTTAAAGGGGGTGTGAGTTCTCGAGGTTTGATGAGAGACAGGGTGCCAATATAAGGGCCAAGTACCAGCACCCATCGTACATCACGTGCGCACACCCCTCGGCCCCGCCGATCGTCGATACACCAATGCCACTGATCAGGTTCTCCGGTGATGGCGCCTCGACGAAGAAAAATGTAGCACCAGCACATGCCCGAGCCCAGCATCTGCTGTCGTAAACCACTGTCCAATCTGATCTTAGACTGGGAATGAACTCCGTATGCCTAAGTAAACCCACGAAATGAACGTGTGGGCGCTCAGCTGGCCAGAGGGGCGGGATGGGTAAGCCGAGGATTGACCGGGTCCCCCGCTGTGTGCTACCGATCTTGCTACCACAACCCTCGATCCGATTCGATCTTAGACTGGGCATGAACTCCGTATGCCTAAGCCAACCAAAAAAATGAGCGGGCAAGCGGGTGGGCGGGCACTACGTCGGCCAGAGAGACGGGATACGCAAGCCGTGAATCGATAGGGTGGTAGGTGGGTTTAGGCACATCTTCATAGTTCTATGTGCCAATGCCATTTTTATGGCTTGTAAATTCATACAATGGTCCCTTAAGCCTTCACGTGAAGTTTCACGGCAAGACGACTCATTTTCTATTGTTCACGATTTTCAAACTTTTTACGGTTCGGGATTTTTTAAAATTTTTTTGAAAGGAGTTTTGGCCCCAAGCTTGGTAGACGTGATCCTTGTATTTTTGTTGGCATGCACAAAACAATTCAGCTAAAAACTCGAAGTGTACAAGATTTTGTGACCATTTGAAAAAAGTAACCCTATTTTAGACACTTTAATTGCTACTAGCAGCAAACCTGTAAAATCTCAAATGCTCTTTAAGGGGGTGTGAGTTCTCAAGGTTTGATGAGGGATAGGGGGCCAATACAAGGGCCAACTACCAGCACCCGTCGTACAACATGTGCGCACACCCCCCCGGCCCCCGATCGCCGGAACCCCAATGCCGCCGGTCAGGTTCTCCAACGATGCTCCGACGAAGAAAAATACGGCACCAACACATGCCCGACCCAGCATGGGCTGCCATAACCCTCGGTCTGGTCCGATCTTAGACTGGGAATGAACTCTGTATACCTAAGGCAACCGACGAAACGAGCGGGTGGACGGGCAGGCGGGCATCACGCCGGCCAGAGAGACGGGATGCGCATGCCGTGGATCGAAGGGGCGGTAGGTGGGTTTAGGCACATCTTCACA
This sequence comes from Durio zibethinus, assembly GCF_002303985.1. Next base: position 16,179,590 of record NW_019167915.1, on the reverse strand, counting down.
TTTCTGCGTGCTAATGCCATTTTTATGGCTTGTAAATTCACACAATGGTCCCTTAAGCCTTCACGTGAAGTTTAATGGCAAGACGACTCGTTTTCTATTTTTCACGATTTTCATAACTTTCTACGGTTCGAGATTTTTTAAAATTTTTTTGGAAGGAGTTTTGGCCCCAAACATGGTGGACGTGATCCTTGTATTTTTGTTGGCGTGCAAAAAAAAATTTTAGCTAAAAACTTGAAGTGTACAAGATTTTGTAAACATTTGAAAAAAGTGTCTCTATTTCAGACACTTTAATGGCTACTGGCAGCAAACCTGTAAAATCTCAAATGCTCTTCAAGGGGGTGTGAGTTCTCAAGGTTTGATGAGGGATAGGGGGCCAATATAAGGGCCAAGTACTAGCACCCATTGCACATCTAGTGCGCACACCCCCCCGGCCCCGCCGATCGCTGGTACATCAATGCCACCTGTCAGGTTCTCCGGCGATGGTGCCCCGATGAAGAAAAATGTGGCACCAGCACATGCCCGAGCCTAGCATGTGCTGCCATAAACCTCTGTCCGGTCTGATCTTAGACTAGGAATGAACTCCGTATGCTTAGACTAGGAATGAACTCCGTATGCCTGAGTCAACTCACGAAACAAGTGTGCGGGTGCTCAGCAGGCCAGAGGGGCGAGATGCAGAAGTCGGGGATCAGCCGGGTACCCCTCTACATGCTGCCGATCCTGCTACCGCAACCCTCGTTTCGGTCCGATCTTAGACTGGGAATGAACTTTGTGTTCCTAAGCCAACCGATGAAATGAGTAGACAGGAGGGCGGACGGGCACTACGCTGGCCAGAGAGACGGGTTGCGCAAACCGTGGATCGATAGGGTGGTAGGTGGCTTTAGGCACATCTTCGTATTTCTGTGTTCCAATGCCATTTTTCTGGCTTGTAAATTCATACAATGGTCCCTTAAGCCTTCCCGTGAAGTTTCATGGCAAGATGACTCGTTTTCTATTTTTCATGATTTTTGAAACTTTTTACAGTTCAGGATTTTTTAAAATTTTTTCGAAAGGAGTTCTGGCCCCAAACTTGGTAGACGTGATCCTTGTATTTTTGTTGGCATGCACAAAAACATTCAGCTAAAAACTCGTAGTGTACAAGATTTTGTGGCCATTTGAGAAAAGTGTCCCCATTTCAGACACTTTAATGGCTTCTGGCAGCAAACCTGTAAAATCTCAAATGCTCTTTAAGGGGGTGTGAGTTCTCAAGGTTTGACGAGGGATAGGGGGCCAATATAAGGGCCAAGTACCAGCACCCATCGCACATCATGAGCGCACACCCCCCGGCCCCCCGATCGTCGGAACCCCAATGCCGTCGGTCAGGTTCTCCAACGATGCTCCGACGAAGAAAAATACGGCACCAGCACATGCCCGAGCCCAGCATGGGTTGCCACAACCCTCGGTCCGGTTCGATCCTAGACTGGGAATGAACTCCGTATACCTAAGCCAACCGACGAAACGAGCGGGTGGACGGGCGGGCGGGCATCACGCTAGCCAGAGAGACGGGATGCGCATGCCGTGGATCGAAGGGGTGGTAGGTGGGTTTAGGCACATCTTCACATTTCTGCGTGCCAATGCCATTTTTATGGCTTATAAATTCATACAACGGTCCCTTAAGCCTTCACATGAAGTTTCATGGCAAGACGACTCGTTTTCTATTTTTCACGACTTTTGAAACTTTTTGCGGTTCGGGATTTTTTAAAATTTTTTCGAAAGGAGTTTTGGCCCCAAACTTGGTGGACGTGATACTTGTATTCTTGTTGGCACGCACTAAAAAAATTTAGCTAAAAACTCGAAGTGTACAAGATTTTGTGACCATTTGAAAAAAGTGTCCCCATTTCAGACACTTTAATGGCTACTGGCAGCAAACCTATAAAATCTTAAATGCTCTTTAAGGGGTGTGAGTTCTTGAGGTTTGATGAGGGATAGGGTGCCAATATAAGGGCCAAGTAGCAGCACCCATCACACATCATGTGCGCTCACCCCCCCGGCCCTCCCGATCTTCGGAACCCCAATGCCGCCTGTCAGGTTCTCCGGTGATGCTCCGACGATGGTGCCCTGATGAGGAAAAATACGGCACTAGCAGATGCTCGAGCCCAGTATGTGCTACCGCAACCCTCGGTTTGGTCTGATCTTAGACTGGGAATAAACTCCGTATGCTTAGACTACGAATGAACTCTGTATGCCTAAGTCAACCCACGAAATGAGCGTGTGGGCGCTCAGCCGGCCAGAGAGGCGGGATGCGCAAGCCGGCAATCGATCGGGTCCCCCTCTATGTGTTGCCAATCCTGTTGCCACGATGATCCGACGATGGTGCATCGACGGAGAAAAATGCGGCACCAGCACATGCCCGAGATCAGCATGTGCTATAGCAACCCTCGGTCTGATGCGATCTTAGACTATGAATGAACTCCGTGTGCTTAGATTGGGAATGAACTCTGTATGCCTAAATCAACCCACGAAACGAGCGTGCAGGTGCTTAGCCGGCCAGAGGGGCGAGATGCGCAAGATGGGGATTGGCTGGGTCCAATCCTGCTGTCGCAACCCTCGATCTGGTTTGATCTTAGACTGGGAATGAACTCCGTATGCCTAAGCCAACTAACGAAACCAGCGGGTGGGCGGGCACTACGCCGGCCAGAGAGATGGGATGCGCAAGCCGTGGATCGATGGGGTGGTATGTAGGTTTAGGCACATCTTCATATTTCTGCATGTGCCATTTTTATGGCTTGTAAATTCATAAAATGGTCCCTTTAAGCCTTCACGTGAAGTTTTAATGGCAAGACGACTCGTTTTCTATTTTTCAGGATTTTTGAAACTTTTTACGGTTCGAGATTTTTTTAAAATTATTTTGAAAGGATTTTTGGGTCCAAACTTGGTAGACGTGATCCTTGTATTTTTGTTGGCATGCACAAAAAAAATCAGCTAAAAACTCGAAGTGTACAAGATTTTGTGACCATTTGAAAAAAGTGTCCCCATTTCAGACACTTTAATGGCTACTGGCAGCAAACCTGTAAAATTTCAAATGCTCTTTAAGGGGGTGTGAGTTCTCGAGGTTTGATGAGGGATAGGGGGCCAATATAAGGGCCAAGTACCAGCACCCATCGCACATCATGTGCGCACACCCCCCCGGCCCCCCGATCGTCGGAACCCCAATGCCGTCAGTCAGGTTCTCCGATGATGCTTCGTGATGGTGCCCCGGTGAAGAAAAATGCAGCACCAGCACATGCTCGAGCCCAGCATGTGTTACCGCAACCCTCAGTCTGGTTCGATCTTAGACTGGGAATGAACTCCGTATGGTTAGAGTGGGAATAAACTCCGTATGCCTAAGTCAACCCATGAAACGAGCGTGCGGGCGCTCAGCCGGCTAGAGGGGCGGGATGCGTAAGCCGGGGATCACCCGGGTCCCCCTCTGTGTGCTGCTGATCTTGCTTCCGCAACCCTTGGTTCAGTCTGATATTACACTGGGAATGAACTCCGTATGCCTAAGCCAACCAATGAAACGAGCGGGCGGGCAGGCGGGCACTACATCGGCCAGAGAGACGGGATGCGCAAGCCGTGGATCGATAGGGTGGTAGGTGGGTTTAGGTACATCTTCATATTTCTGCATGCCAATGCCATTTTTATGGCTTGTAAATTCATTCAATGGTCCCTTAAGCCTTCACGTCATGTTTCATGGCAAGATGACTCGTTTTCTATTTTTCACGATTTTTGAAACTTTTTGCTATTCGAGATTTTTTAAAATTTTTTCGAAAGGGGTTCTGGCTACTGGCAGCAAACCTGTAAAATCTCAAATGCCCTTTAAGGGGGTGTGAGTTCTCGAGTTTTGATAAGGGAAGGAGGCCAATATAAGGGCCAAGTACCAGCACCCATCACACACCATGCGTGCACACCCTCTCGGCCCGCCCGATCGTCGGAACCCCAATGCCATCGGTCAGGTACTCTAACGATGCTCCGACGATGGTGCCCTGGCAGAGAAAAATGCAGCACCAGCACCTGCTCGAGCCCAGCATGTGCTACTACAACCTTCGTTCCAGTCTGATCATAGACTGGGAATGAACTCCGTATGCTTAGACTATGAATGAACTCCGTATGCCTAAGTCAACCCATGAAACGAGCGTGTGGGCGCTCAACCGGCCAGAGGGGCGAGATGCATAAGCCGGGGATTGACCGGGTCCCCTTCTGCATGCTGTCCATCCTACTGCCGCAAACCTCAGTCCGGTCTGATCTTAGACTAGGAATGAACTCCGTATGCCTCAGCCAATCGACGGAATAAGCGGGCGGGCGGGCGCACGGGCGGGCACTACGCCGGCCAGAGAGACGGGATACGTAAGCCATGGATCGATAGGGTGGTAGGTGGGTTTAGGCACATCTTCATATTTCTACGTGCCAATTCCATTTTTATGGCTTGTAAATTTATACAATGGTCCCTTAAGCCTTCACGTGAAGTTTCATGGCAAGACGACTCGTTTTCTATTTTTCAGGATTTTTGAAAATTTTTGCAGTTCGGGATTTTTTAAAATTTTTTCGAAACGAGTTTTGGGCCCAAACTTGGTAGACGTGATCCTTGTATTTTTCTTGGCATGCACAAAAACAATCAGCTAAAAACCCGAAGTGAGTCTGCGAGGTTTGATGAGGGATAGGGGGCCAATATAAGGGCCAAGAACCATCACCCATCGCACATCATGTGCGTACACCCCCCCGACCCCCCGATCGTCGGAACCCCAATGCCGCCGATCAGGTTCTCCGACGATGTTCCGACGATGGTGCCTGGGCAAGAAAAATGCGGCACCAGCACATGCCTGAGCCCAGCATGTGCTGCAGCAACCCTCAGCCTAATCCAATCTTAGACTGGGAATGAACTCCGTATGCTTAGACTGGGAATGAACTCCGTATGCCTAAGTCAACCCATGCAATGAGTGTATGGGCGCTCAATCGGCCAGAGGGGCGAGATTCACAAGCCGGGGATCGGTCGGGTCCACCTCTGTGTGCTACCCATCCTGCTACTGCAACCCTCGATCCGGTCTGATCTTAGACTGGGAATGAACTCTGTATGCCTAAGCTAACCGACAGAACGAGTAGGCGGGGACTACGCCGGCCAGAGAGACGGGATGCGCAAGCCGTGGATCGATAGGGTGGTAGGTGGGTTTAGGCACATCTTCATATTTCTGCATGCCAATGCCATTTTTAGGGCTTGTAAATTCATACAATGGTCCCTTAAGCCTTCGCATGAAGTTTTAATGGCAAGATGACTCGTTTTCTATTTTTCATGATTTTCAAAACTTTTTGCAGTTCGAGATTTTTTAAAATTTTTTCAGAAGGAGTTTTGGCCCCAAACTTGGTAGACATGATCCTTGTATTTTTGTTGGCATGCTCAAAAAAATTTCAGCTAAAAACTCAAAGTGTACAAGATTTTGTGACCATTTGAAAAAAGTGTCCCCATTTCAGACACTTTGTGGCTACTGGCAGCAAACCTGTAAAATCTCAAATGCTCTTTAAGGGGGTGTGAGTTCTCGAGGTTTGATGAGGGATAGGGGGCCAATATAAGGGCCAAAGTACCAGCACCCATCGCACATCTTTAAGGGGGCGAAGAAAAATACGGCACCAGCACATGCCCGAGCCCAGCATGTATTACCGCAACCCTCGGTCCGGTTCGATCTTAGACTGGGAATGAACTCTGTATGCCCAAGTCAACCCACGAAATGAGCGTTCAGGTGCTCAGCCGGCCAGAGGGGTGGGATGTGCAAGCCGGGGATCGGTCGGGTCCCCCTCTGCGTGATGTCGATCCTGCTGTCGCAACCCTCGGTCCGAGCCGATCTTAGACTGGGAATGAACTCCGTATGCCAAAGCCAATCGACGAAATGAACAGGCGGGCGGGCACTACACCGACCAGAGAGACGGGATGCGCAAGCCGTGGATCGATAGGGTGGTAGGTGGGTTTAGGCACATCTTCATATTTCTGCATGCCAATTCCATTTTTATGGCTTGTAAATTCATACATTGGTCCCTTAAGCCTTCACGTGAAGTTTCATGGCAAGACGACTCGTTTTTTATTTTTCAGGATTTTTGAACCTTTTTGCAGTTCATGGTAGTTATGATCCTTGTATTTTTTTTGGCATGCACAAAAAAATTTGGCTAAAAACTCGAAATGTACAAGATTTTGTGAGCATTTAAAAAAAGTGTCCCATTTCAGACACTTTAATGGCTACTGACAGCAAACCTGTAAAATCTCAAATGCTCTTTAAGGAAGTGTGAGTTCTTGAGGTTTGATGAGGGATAGGGGGCCAATATAAGGGCCAAGTACCAGCACCCATCGCACATCATGTGCGCACACCCCCCGGCCCCTCAATCTCCAGAACCCCAATGCCGCCGTTCAGGTTCTCCGGCGATGCTACGGTAATGGTGCCCCGACGAAGAAAAATGCGGCATCAGCACATGCCCGAGCCCAGCATGTGCTGCCGCAACCCTCGGTCTGGTCCGATCTTAGACTGGGAAAGAACTCGTATGCTTAGACCGGGAATGAACTCCGTATGCCTAAGTCAACCCACGAAATGAGCCTGCAGGCACTCAGCCGACCAGAGGGGCGGGATGCGCAAGATGGGGATCGGTCGGGTCCCCCTCTGCGTGCTCCCGATCCTACTACCGCAACCCTTGGTCAGATCTGATCTTAGATTGGGAATAAACTCCATATGCCTAAGCCAAATGATGAAACGAGCGGGCGGGCGGGCACGCGGGCACTACGCCTGCCAGAGAGACAAGATGCGCAAGCCGTGGATCGATAGGGTGGTAGGTGGGTTTAGGCACATCTTCATATTTCTGTGTGCCAATGCCATTTTTATGGCTTGTAAATTCATACAATGGTCCCTTAAGCCTTCACGTGAAGTTTCATGGCAAGACGACTCGTTTGCTATTTTTCACGATTTTTGAAACTTTTTGCGGTTCGGGATTTTTTAAAATTTTTTCGGAAGGTGTTTTGGCCCCAAACTTGGTAGATGTGATCCTTGTATTTTTGTTGGCATGCACAAAAAAATTTGGCTAAAAACTCGAAGTGTACAAGATTTTGTGACCATTTGAAAAAAGTGTCCCATTTCAGACACCTTAGTGGCTACTGGCAGCAAACCTATAAAATCTCAAATGCTCTTTAAGGAAGTGTGAGTTTCGAGGTTTGATTAGGGATAGGGGGCCAATATAAGGGTGAAGTACCAGCACCCATCACACATCATGTGCGCACACCCGCCCGGCACCCCGATCGCCGGAACCCCAAGGCCGCTGGTCAGGTTCTCCAGCGATGCTCCGACGATGGTGCCCCGACGAAATTAAAATGCGGCACCAGCACATGCCCGAGCCCAGCATGTGCTGCCGCAAACCTCGATCCAATCTGATCTTAGACTGGGAATGAACTCCATATGCTTAGACTGGGAACGAACTTCGTATGCCTAAGTCAACCCACGAAACGAGCGTGCAGGCACTCAGCTGCCCAGAGGGGCGGGATGCGCAAGCCGAGGATCGGCCGGGTCCCCCTCCGCGTATTGGCGATCCTGCTATTGCAACCCTTGGTCTGGTCCAATTTTAGACTAGGAATGAACTCCGTATGCCTAAGCCAACCGACGAAACGAGCGAGGGGGCACTACGCTGGCTAGAGAGGCGGGATGCGCAAGCCGTGGATCGATAGGGTGATAGGTGGGTTTAGGCACATCTTCATATTTCTGCATGCCAATGCCATTTTTATAACTTGTAAATTCATACAATGGTCCTTTAAGCCTTCACGTGAAGTTTCATGGCAAGATGACTTGTTTTCTATTTTTCATAATTTTTGAAACTTTTTGCGGTTCGAGATTTTTTTCAATTTTTTTGGAAGGAGTTTTGGCCCCAAACTTGGTAGACGTGATCCTTGTATTTTTGTTGGCATGCACAAAAACAATTCAGCTAAAAACTCAAAGTGTAGAAGACTTTTTGACCATTTGAAAAAAGTGTCCCCATTTCAGACACTTTAATGGCTACTGGTAGCAAACCTGTAAAATCTCAAATGCTCTTTAAGTGGGTGTGAGTTCTTGAGGTTTGATGAGGGATAGGGGGCCAATATAAGGGCCAAGTACTAGCACCCATCGCATATCGTGTGTGCACACCTCCCCCGCCCCCCCGATCGTCGGAACCCCAATGCCGCCGATCAGGTTCTCCGGCAATGCTCCGGTGATGATGCCCCGGGATAGAAAAATACGGCACCAGCACATGTCCGAGCCCAGCATGTGCTACCGTAAGCCTCGGTCCGGTCCGATCTTAGACTGGGAATGGACTCCGTATCCTTAGATTGGGAATGAACTCCGTATGCCTAAGTCAACCCACAAAACGATCGTACAAGCACTCAGCCAGCCAGAGGGGTGGGATGCGCAAGCCAGGGATCGGTCGGGTCGCCCTCTATGTGCTGTCGAACCTGCTGCCGCAACCTTCGATTCAATTCGATCTGAGACTAGGAATGAACTTCGTATGTCTAAGCCAACCAACGAAACGAGCGGGCGGGCAAGCGGGCGGGCACTACGCCAGCCAGAGAGACGGGATGCGTAGGCCGTGGATTGATAGGGTGGTTGGTGGGTTTAGGTACATCTTTATATTTCTGCATGCCAATGCCATTTTTAGGGGTTGTAAATTCATACAATGTTCCCTTAAGCCTTCACGTGAAGTTTCAAGGCAAGATGACTTGTTTTCTATTTTTCATGATTTTCTAAACTTTTTACGGTTCGGGATTTTTTAAATTTTTTTCGTAAGGAGTTTTGGCCCCAAACTTGGTAGACATGATCCTTGTATTTTTGTTGGCATGCACAAAAAAACTTAGCTAAAAACTCGAAGTGTACAAGATTTTGTGACCATTTGAAAAAAATGTCCCCATTTCAGACACTTTAATGGCTACTGGCAGCAAACCTGTAAAATCTCAAATGCTCTTTAAAGGGGTGTGAGTTCTCGAGGTTTGATGAGAGATAGGGGGCCAATATAAGGGCCAAGTACCAGCACCCATCACACATCATGTGCACACACCCCCCGGCCCCCCCGATCGTCGGAACCCCAATACCGCCGGTCAGGTTCTCCGATGATGCTCCGGTGATGGTGCCCTGATGAAGAAAAATGTAGCACCAGCACATGCCCGAGCCCAGCATGTGTTGTCGCAACCCTCGGTCCGGTCCGATCTTAGACTGGGAATGAACTTCATATGCTTAGACTGGCAATAAACTCCGTATGCTTAGACTGGGAATGAACTCTGTATGCCTAAGTCAACCCACGAAACGAGCGTGCGGGCGCTCAACCGGCCAGAGGGGCGGGATGCGTAACCCGGAGATAGATCGAGTCCCCCTCTATGTGCTGCCAATCCTGCTACTGCAACCCTCGATCTGGTCCGATCTTAGACTGAGAATAAACTCTGTATGCCTAAGCCAACCGATGAAACAAGCAGGCGGGCGGGCGGGCGGGCACTACGCCGGCCAGAGAGACGGGATAAGCAAGCCGTGGATCGATAGGGTGGTAGGTGGGTTTAGGGACATCTTCATATTTCTGTTTGCCAATGCCATTTTTATGGCTTGTAAATTCATACAATGGTCCTTTAAGCCTTCACGTGAAGTTTCATTGCAAGACGACTCGTTTTCTATTTTTCACGATTTTTGAAACTTTTTCGTTTTGGGATTTTTTAAAATTTTTTCGGAAGGTATTTTGGCCCCAAACTTGGTAGACATGATCCTTGTAATTTTGTTGGCATGCACAAAACAATTCAGCTAAAAACTCAAAGTGTACAAGATTTTGTGACCATTCAAAAAAGTGTCCCCATTTCAGACACTTTAATGGCTACTGGCAGCAAACCTGTAAAATCTCAAATGCTCTTTATGGGGGTGTGGGTTCTCGAGGTTTGATGAAGTATAGGGGGCCAATATAAGGGCCAAGTACCAGCACCCATCGCACATCATGTGCGACCACCCCCCGGCCCCCTCAATCGTCGAAACCCCAATGTCGTCGGCCAGCTTCTCTGGTGATGCTCCGACGATGGTGCCCCGACAAAGAAAAATGCGGCACCAGCACATGCCCGAAGCTAGAATGTGCTGCCCCAACCCTCGGTCTGGTCCAATCTTACACTGGGAATGAACTCCGTACGCTTAGATTCGGAATGAACTCCATATGCCTAAGTCAACCCATGAAACGAACGTGCGGGCGCTCAGCCGGCCAGAGGGGCGAGATGCGTAAGCCGGGGATCGGTCGGATCCCCCTCTGCGTGCTGCCGATCCTGCTGCCACAACTCTTGGTCTGGTCTGATCTTAAACTGGGAATGAACTCCGTATGCCTAAGCCAACTGATTAAACGAGTGGGCGGGCGGGCGGGCGGGCACTACGCCGGCTAGAGAGACGGGATACGCAAGCAGTAGATCGATAGGGTGATAGGTGGGTTTAGGCACATCTTCATATTTCTATGTGCCAATGCCATTTTTATGGCTTGTAAATTCATACAATGGTCCCTTAAGCCTTCATGTGAAGTTTCATGGCAGGACGACTCGTTTTTTATTTTTCACGATTTTTGAAACTTTTTACGGTTCGGGATTTTTTAAAATTTTTTCGGCAGGGGTTTTGGATCCAAACTTGGTAAAAGTGATCCTTGTATTTTTTTGGCATGCACAAAAAATTTCAGCTAAAAACTCGAAGTGTACAAGATTTTGTAACCATTTGAAAAAAGTGTCCCCATTTCAGACACTTTAATGATACTGGCAGCAAACCTGTAAAATCTCAAATGCGCTTTAAGGGGGTGTGAGTTCTCAAGGTTTGATGACAGATAGGGGGCCAATATAAGGGCCAAGTACCAGCACCCATCACACATCATGTGCGCACACCCCCCCCGGCCCCCTCGATCGCCGGAACCCCAAAGCCGCCAGTCAGGTTCTCCGACGATGCTCCGACGATGGTGCCCCGGTGAAGAAAAATGTGGCACCAGCACATGGCCGAGCCCAGTATGTGCCACCGTAACCCTCAGTCTGGTCTGATCTTAGACTGTGAATGAACTCCGTATGCTTAGACTGGGAATGAACTCCGTATGCCTAAGTCAACCCACGAAACGAGCGTGCGGGCACTCAATCAGCCAGAGGGGCGGGATGCACAAGCCGGGGATCGACCGGGTCCTCCTCTGCATGCTACCGATCCTGCTACTGCAACCCTTAGTCCAGTCCGATCTTAGACTGGGAATGAACTCCGTATGCGTAAGCCAACCGACGAAACGAGCGGGCAGGCGGGCGGGCGGGCACTACGCCGGCCAGAGAGATGGGATGCGCAAGTCGTGGATCGATAGGGTGGTAGGTGAGTTTAGGTACATCTTCATATTTCTACATGCCAATGCCATTTTTATGGCTTGTAAATTCATACAATGGTCCCTTAAGCCTTGACATGAAGTTTCTTGGCAAGACGACTCGTTTTCTATTTTTCATGATTTTCGAAACTTTTTGTGGTTCAAGATTTTTTAAAATTTTTTTGGAAGGATTTTTTGCCCCAAAGTTGGTGGACATGATCCTTTTATTTTTGTTAGCATGCACAAAAAAATTCAGCTAAAAACTCAAAGTGTACAAGATTTTGTGACCATTTGAAAAAAGTGTCCTCATTTCAGACACTTTAATGGCTACTGGTAGCAAACCTGTAAAATCTCAAATGCTCTTTATAGGGGTGTGGGTTCTCGAGGTTTGATGAGGGATAGGGGGCCAATATAAGGGCCAAGTACCAGCACCCATCGCACATCTTGTGCGCACACCCCCCACGGGCCCCTCGATCGCAGGAACCCCAATGCCACCGGTCAGGTTCTCCGGCGATGCTCCGATGATGGTGCCCCGATGAAGAAAAATGCGACACCAGCACATGCCTGAGCCCAGCATGTGCTGCCGCAACCCTCGCTCTAGTCCGATCTTAGACTGGGAATGAATACCGTATGCTTAGACTGGGAACAAACTCCGTATGCCTAAGCCAACCGACGAAACCAACGGGCGCGCGGGCGGGCACTACGCCGACTAGAGAGACGGGATGCGCAAGCCGTGGATCGATAGGGTGGTAGGTGGGTTTAGCCACATCTTCATATTTCTGCATGCGAATGCCATTTTTATGGCTTGTAAATTCATACAATGGTCGCTTAAGCCTTCACGTGAAGTTTCATGGCAAGATGACTCGTTTTCTATTTTTCACGATTTTCAAATCTTTTTACGGTTTGAGATTTTTTAAAATTTTTTCGGCAGGGGTTTTGGATCCAAACTTGGTAAAAGTGATCCTTGTATTTTTGTTGGCATGCACAAAAAATTTCAGCTAAAAACTCGAAGTGTACAAGATTTTGTGACCATTTGAAAAAAGTGTCCCCATTTCAGACACTTTAATGGCTAATGGCAGCAAACCTGTAAAATCTCAAATGCTCTTTATGGGGGTGTGGGTTCTTGAGGTTTGATGCGGGATAGGGGGCCAATATAAGGGCCAAGTACCAGCACCCATCGCACATCATGTACGCACACCCCCCACGTCCCCCTCGATCGCAGGAACCCCAATGCCGCCGGTCAGGTTCTCCGACGATGCTCCGACGATGGTGCCCCGACGAAGAAAAATGCGGCACCAGCACATGCCCGAGCCCAGCATGTGCTGCCGTAACCCTCAATCTGGTTCGATCTTAGACTGGCAATGAATACTGTATGCTTAGACTGGGAACAAACTCTGTATGCCTAAGCCAACCGATGAAACCAACGGGCGGGCGGGCGGGCAATACGTCGACTAAAGAGACGGGATGCGCAAGCCGTGGATCGATAGGGTGGTAGGTAGGTTTAGGCACATCTTCATATTTCTACGTGCCAATGCCATTTTTATGGCTTGTAAATTCATACAATGGTCCCTTAAGCCTTCACGTGAAGTTTCGTGGCAAGACGACTAGTTTTCTATTTTTCACGGTTTCTTAAACTTTTTCGGTTCGAGATTTTTTAAAATTTTTTCAAAAGCACTTTTGGCCCCAAACTTGGTAGACGTGATCCTTGTATTTTTGTTGGTATGCAGAAAATATTCAGCTAAAAACTCAAAGTGTACAAGATTTTGTGACCATTTGAAAAAAGTGTCTCCATTTCAGACATTTTAATGGCTACTGGCAGCAAACCTGTAAAATCTCAAATGCTCTTTAAGGGGGTGTGAGTTCTCAAAGTTTGATGAGGGATAGAGGGCCAATATAAGGGCCAAGTACCAGCACCCATCGCACATCATGTGTGCACACCCCCCGATCGTCGGAACCCTAATACCGTCAGTCAGGTTCTTCGGTAATGGTGCCCCGACGAAGAAAAATACGGCACCAGCACATGCCCGAGCCCAGCAGTGTGCTACCACGAACCCTTCGATTCGGATCCCATCTTAAGACTTGGAATGAACTCCGTATGCTTAATTGGGAATGAAACTTCCCATAATGCCTAAGTACACCATGAAACGAGCGTGCGAGCGGCTCAGCCAGCTAGAGGGGTGTGATGTGTAACCGGGGAATCGGTTGGGTACCCTCCCTAGTGGCTGACAATCTTGCCTAAACAGAAACCCTTGGTTCGGTCTGATATTAGACTGGGTAAATGAACTCCGTATGCCTAAGCCACCGATGAAACAAGCGGGCCGGCGGGCGGGCACTACGTCTGCCAAGAGACGGGATGCGCAAGCCGTGATCACTAGGGTGGTAGTGGGTTTAGGCACACCTCATATTTTCTGCCTGCCAATTCCATTTTTATGGCTTGTAAAGTTCACCAAAAGGGTCCCTTAGGCTTCCACGTGATGTTTCATGGCAAACGATATCGTTTTCTATTTTCATGATTTTTGAAGCTTTTTAATAGATTTGGGATTTTTTAATTTTTTTCGGAAGGAGTTTGGCCGTAAAACTTGGTAGACGTGAATCCGGTAATTTTTTTGGCTGCATAAAAAAAAAATTTCAGCTAAAACTCGAAGTGTACAGATTTTGTGACCATTTGAAAAAAGTGTCCCCATTTGCTGACAACTTTAATGGCTCCTGGTAGCAAACCTGTAAAATCTCAAATGCTGTTTAAGGGGGTGTGAGTTCTTGAGATTTGAAGAGGGATAGGGGGCCAATATAAGGGCCAAGTACCAGCACCCATCGCACATCCTGTGCGCACAACCCCCTGGCCCCTCTGATCGTCAGAACCCCAATGCCGTCGATTAGGTTCTCCGGCGATGCTCCGGCGATGGTACCCCGACGAAGAAAAATGTGGCACCAGCACATGCCCGAGCCCAGCATGTGCTACCGCAACCCTCGGTCTGGGCCGATCTTAGACTGGGAATGAACTCGGTATGCGTAGACTGGAAATGAACTTCGTGGCAAGACGACTCGTTTTCTATTTTTCACGATTTCTTAAAATTTTTCGGTTCGAGATTTTTTAAAATTTTTTCGGAAGCAATTTTGGCCCCAAACTTGGTAGACATGATCCTTGTATTTTTGTTGGCATGCACAAAATATTCAGCTAAAAACTCGAAGTGTATAAGATTTTGTGACCATTTGAAAAAAGTGTCCCCATTTCAGACATTTTAATGGCTACTGGCAGCAAACCTGTAAAATCTCAAATGCTCTTTAAGTGGGTGTGAGTTCTCAAAGTTTGATGAGGGATAGGGGGCCAATATAAGGGCCAAGTACCAGCACCCATCACACATCATGTGTGCACACCCCTCGATCTTCGGAACCCTAATTCCGTCGATCAGGTTCTCCGATGATGCTCCGATGATGGTGACCCGACGAAGAAAAATACGGCACCAGCACATGCTCGAGCCCAGCATGTGCTACCACAACCCTCAGTCCGGTTTGATCTTAGACTGGGAATGAACTTCGTATGCTTAGATTGGGAATGAACTCCATATGCCTAAGTCAACCCACGAAATGAGCGTGCGAGCGCTCAGCTAGCTAAAGGGGTGTGATGCGTAAGCCAGGGATCGGTTGGGTACCCCTCTGTGTGCTGCCAATCCTGCTGCCTTAACCCTTGGTTGGGTCTGATCTTAGACTGGGAATGAACTCCGTATGCCTAAGCCAACCGATGAAACAAGCAGGCGGACGGGCGGGCACTACGTCGGCCAGAGAGACGGGATGTGCAAGCCGTGGATCGATAGGGTGGTAGGTGGGTTTAGGCACATCCTTATATTTCTACCTGCCAATGCCATTTTTATGGATTGTAAGTTCATACAATGGTCCCTTAAGCCTTCACGTGATGTTTCATGGCGAAATGAATCGTTTTCTATTTTTCATGATTTTCGAAACTTTTTGCGGTTCGGGATTTTTTAAAATTTCTTCGGAAAGAGTTTTGGCCGTAAACTTGGTAGACATGATCCTTGTAATTTTTTTGGCATGCACAAAAAATTTCAGCTAAAAACTCGAAGTGTACAAGATTTTGTGACCATTTGAAAAAAGTGTCCCCATTTCTGACACTTTAATGGCTACTGGTAGCAAACCTGTAAAATCTCAAATGCTATTTAAGGGGGTGTGAGTTCTTGAGATTTGATGAGGGATAGGGGGCCAATATAAGGGCCAAGTACCAGCACCCATCGCACATCCTGTGCGCACAACCCCCCGGCCCCTCTGATCGTCAGAACCCCAATGCCGTCGATTAGGTTCTCCGGCGATGCTCCGGCGATGGTACCCCGACGAAGAAAAATGTGGCACCAGCACATGCCCGAGCCCAGCATGTGCTACCGCAACCCTCGGTCTGGTCCGATCTTAGACTGGGAATGAACTCGGTATGCGTAAACTGGAAATGAACTCCGTATGCCTAAGTCAACCCACGAAACGAGCGTGCGGGCGCTCAGTCGGCCAGAGGGGCAGGATGCGCAAGCCGGGGATCGATCGATTCCCCCTCTGCATGCGGCCAATCCTGCTGCCACAACCCTCTATCCAGTCCGATCTTAGACTGGGAATGAACTCCGTATGCTTAAGCCAACCGATGAAACGAGCGATCGGGCACTACGCCGGCCAAAGAGATGGGATGCGCAAGCCGCAGATCGATAGGGTGGTAAGTGGGTTTAGGCACATCTTCATATTTCTACCTGCCAATGCCATTTTCATGGCTTGTAAATTCATACAATGGTCCCTTAAGCCTTCACGTGAAGTTTCATGGCAAGACGACTCGTTTTCTATTTTTTACAATTTTCTGAAACTTGTTTTAACGGTTCGGGATTTTTTAAAATTTTTTTTTTCGGAAGGAATTTTTTTGGCCGCAAACTTGTGTGACATGTATCCTTGTATTTTTCTGTGGCATCCATCAAAAAAATTCAGCTAAAAACTCTGAGAAAGTGTACAACATTTTGGTGACGCATTTGAAAAAGTGTCCCATTTCAGTACCGCTTAATGGCTACGGCGCAAACCTGTAAATCTCAAATGTTCTTCAATGGGTGTGAGTTCTCCGAGGTTGATGAGGGATAGGGGGCCAATATAAGGGCCAGTCAGCACCCCGTACATCATGTGAGCACGCACCCCCAGCGGCCCTCGATCGCATAAAAAAATAGAACCAATCGCCGTCGGTCTGGTTCTCCGATGATGCTCCGACGATGGTGCCCCGACGAAGAAAAATGCGACACCAGCACATGCCCGAGCCCAGCATGTGCTGCCGCAACCCTCGATCTGGTTCGATCTTAGACTGGCAATGAATACCGTATGCTTAGACTGGGAACAAACTTCGTATGCCTAAGCCAACCGACGAAACCAACGGGCGCGCGGACGGGCGGGCACTACGTCGACTAGAGAGACGGGATGTGCAAACCGTGGATCGATAGGGTGGTAGGTGGGTTTAGGCACATCTTCATATTTCTGCGTGCCAATGCCATTTTTATGGCTTCTAAATTCATACAATGGTCCCTTAAGCCTTCACATGAAGTTTTGTGGCAAGACGACTCGTTTTCTATTTTTCACGATTTGTTAAACTTTTTCGGTTCGAGATTTTTTAAAATTTTTTCGAAAGCAGTTTTGGCCCCAAACTTGGTAGATGTGATCCTTGTATTTTTGTTGGCATGCACAAAATATTCAGCTAAAAACTCGAAGTGTACAAGATTTTGTGACCATTTGAAAAAAGTGTCCCCATTTCAGACGTTTTAATGGCTACTGGTAGCAAACCTGTAAAATCTCAAATGCTCTTTAAGGGAGTGTGAGTCCTCGAAGTTTGATGAGGGATAGGGGGCCAATATAAGGGCCAAGTACCAGCACCCATCGCACATCATGTGTGCACACCCCCCGATCGTCGGAACCCTAATGTCGTCGGTCAGGTTCTCTGACGATGCTCTGGTGATGGTGCCCCGGCGAAGAAAAATGCGGCACCAGCACATGCCCGACCCTAGCATGTGCTACCACAACCCTCGGTCCGGTCCAATCTTAGACTTGGAATGAACTCCGTACGCTTAGATTGGGAATGAACTCCATATGCCTAAGTCAACCCATGAAACGAGCGTGCGAGCACTCAGCCAGCTAGAGGGGTGTGATGCGTAAGTCGGGGATCGGTTGGGTACCCCTCTGTGTGCTGCCAATCCTGATGCTGCAACCCTTGGTTCGGTTTGATCTTAGATTGGGAATGAACTCCGTATGCCTAAGCCAACCGATGAAACAAGCGGGCGGGCGGGCGGGCACTACGTCGGCCAGAGAGACGGGATGCGCAAGCCGTGGATCGATAGGGTGGTAGGTGGGTTTAGGCACATCCTCATATTTCTGGCTACCAATGCCATTTTTATGGCTTGTAAGTTCATACAATGGTCCCTTAGGCCTTCACGTGATGTTTCATGGCAAAACGACTCGTTTTCTATTTTTCATGATTTTTGAAACTTTTTGCGGTTCGGGATTTTTTTAAATTTTTTCGGAAGGAGTTTTGGTCGTAAACTTGGTAGACGTGATCCTTGTAATTTTTTTTGGCATGCACAAAAAATTTCAGCTAAAAACTCGAAGTGTACAAGATTTTGTGACCATTTGAAAAAAGTGTCCCCATTTCTGACACTTTAATGGCTACTGGTAGCAAACCTGTAAAATCTCAAATGCTATTTAAGGGGGTGTGAGTTCTTGAGATTTGATGAGGGATAGGAGGCCAATATAAGGGCCAAGTACCAGCACCCATCGCACATCCTGTGCGCACAACCCCCCGGCCCCTCTGATCGTCGGAACCCCAATGCCGTCGATCAGGTTCTCCGGCGATGCTCTGGCGATGGTACCTCGACGGAGAAAAATGCGGCACCAGCACACTTCCCGAGCCCAGCATGTGCTACCGCAACCCTCGGTCTGGTCCGATCTTAGACTGAGAATGAACTCGGTATGCGTAGACTAGAAATGAACTCCGTATGCCTAAGTCAACCCACGAAACGAGTGTGTGGGCGCTCAGTCGGCCAGAGGGGGCAGGATGCGCAAGCCGGGGATCGACTGGGTCCCCCTCTGCATGCTGCCAATCCTACTGCTGCAACCCTCTATCCAGTCCGATCTTAGACTGGGAATGAACTCCTATGCTTAAGCCAACCGATGAAACGAGCGAGCGAGCACTACGCCAGCCAAAGAGACGGGATGTGCAAGTCGCGGATCGATAGGGTGGTAGGTGGGTTTAGGCACATCTTCATATTTCTGTGTGCCAATGCCATTTTCATGGCTTGTAAATTCATACAATGGTCCCTTAAGCCTTCACGTGAAGTTTCATGGCAAGACGACTCGTTTTCTATTTTTTACAATTTTTGAAACTTTTTGCGGTTCGGGATTTTTTAAAATTTTTTCGGAAGGAATTTTGGCCGCAAACTTGGTGGACACGATCCCTGTATTTTTGTTGGCTTGCACAAAACAATTCAGTTAAAAACTCGAAGTGTATAACATTTTGTGACCATTTGAAAAAAGTGTCCCCATTTCAGACAACTTAATGGCTACTGGCAGCAAACCTGTAAAATCTCAAATGCTCTTCAAGGGGGTGTGAGTTCTCGAGGTTTGATGAGGGATAGGGGGCCAATATAAGGGCCAAGTACCAGCACCCACCGTACATCATGTGTACACACCCCCCCGGCTCCCGCCATCGTCAGAAGCCCAATGCTGCTGGTCAGGTTCTACGGCGATGCTCCGGCGATGGTGCCCCGACGAAGAAAAATGCGGCACCAGCACATGCTCGAGCCCAGCATGTGCTACTGCAACCCTTGGTCCGGTTCGACCTTGGACTGGGAATGAACTTCGTATGCTTCGACTGGGAATGAACTCCGTATGCCTAAGTCAACCCACAAAACGAACGTACGGGCACTCAATCGGTTAGAGGGCAGGATGCGCAAGCCAGGGATCGATCGAGTCCCCCTCTACATGCTGCAGATCCTGCTACCGTAACCCTCAATCCGATCCGATCTTAGACTAGGAATGAACTCTGTATGCCTAAGCCAACCGATGAAATGAGCGGGGGAACGGGTGGGCGGGCACTACGCCAGCCAGAGAGACGGGATGCGCAAGCCGTGGATCGATAGGGTGGTAGGTGGGTTTAGGCACATCTTCATATTTCTGCATGCCAATGCCATTTTTATGGCTTATAAATTCATACAATGGTCCCTTAAGCCTTCACGTGAAGTTTCATGGCAAGACGACTCGTTTTCTATTTTTCACGATTTTTGAAACTTTTTACGGTTCGAGAATTTTTAAAATTTTTTCAGAAGGAGTTTTGTTCCCAAACTTGGTAGACGTGATCCCTGTATTTTTGTTTGAATGCACAAAAAATTCAGCTAAAAACTCAAAGTGTACAAGATTTTGTGACCATGTGAAAAAAGTGTCCCCATTTCAGACACTTTAATGGCTACTAGCAGCAAACTTGTAAAATCTCAAATGCTCTTTAAGGGGGTGTGAGTTCTTAAGGTTTGATGAGGGATAGGAGGCCAATATAAGGGCCAAGTACCAACACCCCCCCGAACATCATGTGCGCACACCCGCCAGCCCCCCCGATCGCCGGAACCCCAATGCCGTCGGTCAGGTTCTCTGACGATGCTTCGACGATGGTGACCCGGTGAAGAAAAGCGCAGCACCAGCACATGCCCGAGCCCAGAATGTGCTGTCGCAACCCTCGGTCTGGTCCGATCTTAGACTGGGAATGAACTCCGTATGCTTAGACTGGGAATGAACTCCGTATGCCTAAGTCAACCCACGAAACGAGCGTGCGGGCGCTTAGTCGGCCAGTGGGGCGGGATGCGCAAGCCGGGGATCGCCCGGGTCCCCCTCTGCGTGCTGTCGAACCTGCTGTTGTAACCCTGGGTCCGGTCGGATCTTAGACTAAGAATGAACTCTGTATGCCTAAGCCAACAGTCGAAACAAGCGGGCGGGCGGGTAGTACACCGACCAGACAGATGGGGTGCGCAAGCCATGGATCGATAGGGTGGTAGGTGGGTTTAGGCACATCATCATATTTCTGCCTGCCAATGCCATTTTTATGGCTTGTAAACTCATACAATGGTCCCTTAAGCCTTCACGTGAAGTTTCATGGCAAGAGGACTCGTTTTATATTTTTCACGATTTTCAAAACTTTTTGTGGTTTAGGACTTTTTAAAAAATTTTTCAGATGGAGTTTTGGCCCCAAACTTAGTAGATGTGATCCTTATATTTTTGTTGGCACGCACAAAAAAATTCAGCTAAAAACTCAAAGTGTACAAGATTTTGTGACCATTTGAAAAAATTGTCCCCATTTCAGACACTTTAATGGCTACTAGCAGCAAACCTGTAAAATCTCAAATGCTCTTTAAGGGGGTGTGAGTTCTCGAGGTTTGATGAGGGATAGGGGGCCACTATAAGGGCTAAGTACCAGCACCCATCGCACATCATGTACGCACACCCCCCGACCCCCCCGATCGTCGGAACCCCAATACTGTCGGTCAAGTTCTCTGACGATGGTGCCTCGACGAAGAAAAATGCAGCACCAGCACATGCCCGAGCCTAGCATGTGCTACCGCAACCCTTGGTCCGGTCCGATCTTAGACTGGGAATGAACTCCATATGCTTAGACTAGGAATGAACTCCGTATGCCTAAGTCTACCAACGGAACGAGCGTGCGGGCGCTCAGCCGGCCATAGGGGTGGGATGCGCAAGCCGGGGATCAGTTGGGTCCCCCTCTGCGTGCTGTCAATCCTATTGCCGTAACCCTCAGTCTGGTCCAATGTTAGACTGGGAAAAACTCTGTATGCCTAAGCCAACCGATGGAACGAGCGGGCGGGCGGGCACTACGCCGACAAGAGGGACGGGATGCACAAGCCGTGGATCGATAGGGTGGTAGGTGGGTTTAGGCACATCTTCATATTTTTGTGTGCCAATGCCATTTTTATATCTTGTAAATTGATACAATGGTCCCTTAAGCCTTTACGTGAAGTTTCATGGCAAGACGACCCGTTTTCTATTTTTCACGATTTTCAAAATTTTTGCAGTTCAGGATTTTTTAAAATTTTTTCGAAAGGACTTTTGGCCTCAAACTTGGTAGACGTGATCCTTTTATTTTTTTTGGCGTGCACAAAAAAATTCAGCTAAAAACTCAAAGTGTACAAGATTTTGTGACCATTTGAAAAAAGTGTCCCCGTTTCAGACACTTTAATTGCTATTGGCAGCAAACCTGTAAAATCTCAAATGCTCTTTAAGGGGGTGTGAGGTCTCAAGGTTTGTTGAGGGATAGGGGGCCAATATAAGGGCCAAGTACCCCCCATCGCACATCATGTGCGCACAACACCCCCCGGCCCCACCGATCGCCTGAACCCCAATGCCGTCGGTCAGGTTCTCCAGCGATGCTCCGGTGATGGTGGCCCGGTGAAGAAAAATACGGCACCAGCACATGCCCGAGCCCAGCATGTGCTGCTGTAACCCTCGGTCTGGTCGGATCTTAGGCTAGGAATGAACTCCGTATGCCTAAGTCAACCTACGAAACGAGCGTGTGGGCGCTCAGCCGGCCAGAGAGATGGGATACGCAAGGTGGCGATCGGCCAGGTCCCCCTCTTCGTGCTGCCGCAACCCTCGGTCCGATCTGATCTTAGACTGGGAATGAACTCAGTATGCCTAAGCCAACTGACGAAAGGAGCGGGTGGCGGGCGGGTGGGCACTACGCCGACAAGAGAGACGGGATGCGCAAGCCGTGGATCGATAGGGTGGTATGTGGGTTTAGGCACATCTTCATATTTCTACATGCCAATGCCATTTTCAAGGCTTGTAAATTCATACAAAGGTCTCTTAAGCCTTCATGTGAAGTTTCATGGCAAGACGACTTGTTTTCTATTTTTCAAGATTTTTGAAACTTTTTGCGGTTTGGGAATTTTAAAAATTTTTTCGGAAGGAGTTCTAGCCCCAAACTTGGTGGTCGTGATCTGTGTATTTTTTTTGGCATGCATAAAAAAATTCAGCTAAAAACTCAAAGTGTACAAGATTTTGCGACCATTTGAAAAAAGTGTCCCCATTCTAGACACTTTAAAGGCTACTGGCAGCAAACCAGTAAAATCGTAATTGCTCTTTAAGGGGGTGTGAGTTCTCGAAGTTTGATGAGGGATCGGGGGCCAATATAAGGGCCAAGTACCACCAGCCATCGCATATCATGGGCGCACACCCCCCCCGGCCCCCCGATCGTCGGAACCCCAATGTCGTTGGTCAGGTTCTCCGGCAAAGCTCCGGCGATGGTGCCCCGGTGAAGAACAATGCGGCACCAGCACATGCCCAAGCCCAGCATGTGCTGTTGTAACCCTCGGTCCGGTCCGATCTTAGACTGGGAATGAACTCCGTATGCTTAGATTGGAAATGAACTCCGTATGCCTAAGTCAACCCACGAAACGAACGTGCAGGCGCTCAGCCGGCCAGAGGGGCGGGATCCACAAGCCGGGGATCGGCCGGGTCCCCCTCTACGTGCTGCCGATCCTACTACCACAACCCTCAGTCCGGTCCAATCTTAGATTGGGAATGAACTCCGTATGCCTAAGCCAACCGATGAAACGAGCGGGCGGGCAGGCGGGTGGGTACTATGTCGGCCAGAGAGATGGGATGCGCAAGCCGTGGATCGATAGGGTGGTAGGTGGGTTTAGGCACATCTTCATAGTTCTGCATGCCAATGCCATTTTTATGGCTTGTAAATTCATACAATGGTCCCTTAAGCCTTCACGTGAAGTTTCATGGCAAGACGACTCGTTTTCTATTTTTCATGATTTTCAAAACTTTTTGCAGTTTGGGATTTTTTAAAATATTTTTGAAAGGAGTTTTGGCTGCAAACTTGGTAGACATGATCCTTGTATTTTTTTTGGCATGCACAAAAAAATTCAGCTAAAAACTCGATGTGTACAAGATTTTGTGACCATTTGAAAAAAGTGTCCCAATTTCAGACACTTTAATGGCTACTGGCAGCAAACCTGTAAAATCTCAAATGCTCTTTAAGGGGGTGTGAGTTCTCAAGGTTTGGTGAGGGATAGGGAGCCAATATAAGGGCCAAGTACCAGCACCCATCGCACATCATGTGCGCAAAACACCCCCTGGCCCCCCCGATCGCCGGAACCCCAATGCCGCCAGTCAGGTTCTCTAGCGATGCTCCGATGATGGTGCCCCGACGAAGAAAAATGCTGCACCAACACATGCCCGAGCCCAGCATGTGCTGCCGAAACCCTCGGTCCGGTCCGATCTTAGACTGGGAATGAACTCCATATGCCTAAGTCAACCCTCGAAACAAGCGTGAGGGCGCTCAGCCGGCCAGAGGGGCGGAATGTGCAAGCCAGGGATCGACCAGGTCCCCCTTTGCGTGCTGCTGATCCTGCTACCGCAAACCTTGGTCCAGTTCAATCTTAGACTGGGAATGAACTCCATATGCCTAAGCCAACTGATGAAACGACCGGGCGGGCGGGCGGGCACTACGTCGGCTAGAGAGACAGGATGCGCAAGCCGTAGATCGATAGGGTGTTAGGTGGGTTTAGGCACATCTTCATATTTCTCCATGCCAATGCCATTTTTATGGCTTGCAAATTAATACAATGGTCCCTTAAGCCTTCACGTGAAGTTTCATGGCGAGATGACTCGTTTTCTATTTTTCATGATTTTTGAAACTTTTTGCGGTTTTGGATTTTTTAAAATTTTTTCTGAAGGAGTTTTGGCCCCAAACTTGGTAGACGTGATCCTTTTATTTTTGTTGGCGTGCACAAAAAAATTTAGCTAGAAACTCAAAGTGTACAAGATTTTGTGACCATTTGAAAAAAGTGTTCCCATTTCAGACAATTTAATGGCTACTGGCAGCAAACCTGTAAAATCTCAAATGCTCTTTAAGGGGGTGTGAGTTCTTGAGGTGTGATGAGGGATAGGGGACAAATATAAGGGCCAAGTACCCACACCCATCGCACATCATGTGCGCACCCCCCGGCCCCCCGGATCGCCAGAACCCCAATGCCACAGGTCAGGTTCCCCGGCGATGCTCCAGCGATGGTGCTACTGCAACCCTCGGTCCGGTCCGTTCTTTGACTGGGAATGAACTTCGTATGCTTAGACTGGGAATGAACTCCATATGCCTAAGTCAACCCATGAAACGAGCGTGCGGGGCGCTCAGCCGGCCAAAGGGGTGAGATGCATAAGTCGGGGATCGGTCGAGTCCCCCTCTGCGTGCTGCCAATCCTGCTGCCACAACCCTTGGTCCAGTCTGATCTTAGATTGGGAATGAAGTCCGTATGCCTAAGCCAACTGACGAAACAAGCGGGCGGGCGGGTGGGCACTACGTCGGCCAGAGAGATGGGATGCGCAAGCCGTGGATTGATAGGGTGGTGGCTGGGTTTAGGCACATCTAAATATTTCTGCATGCCAATGCCATTTTTATGGCTTGTAAATTCATACAATGGTCCCTTAAGCCTTCACGTGAAGTTTCATGGCAAGACGACTCGTTTTCTATTTTTCACGATTTTTGAAATTTTTTGCGGTTCAAGATTTTTTAAAATTTTTTTGGAAGGAGTTTTGGCCCAAACTTGGTAGACGTGATCCTTGTATTTTTGTTGGCATGCATAAAAAAATTCAGCTAAAAACTCGAAGTGTACAAGATTTTGTGACCATTTGAAAAAAGTGTCCCCATTTCAGATACTTTAATGGCTACTGGCAGCAAACCTATAAAATCTCAAATGCTTTTTAAGGGGGTGTGAGTTCTCGAGGTTTGATGAGGGATATGGGGCCAATATAAGGGCCAAGTACCCGTACCCATCGCACATCATGTGCGCACACCCCCCCGACCCCCCCGATCGCCGGAACCGCAATGCCGCCGGTCAAGTTCTTCGGTGATGGTGCCCCGGTGAAGAGAAATGTGGCACCAACACATGCCCGAGCCCAGCATGTGCTGCCAAAACCCTCGATCTGGTCTGATCTTAGACTGGGAATGAACTCCGTATGCTTAGACAGGGAATGAACTCCGTATGCCTAAGTCAAGCCACAAAATGAACGTGCGGGCGCTCAACCAGCCAGATGGGCGGGATGCGCAAGATAGGGATCGGTCGGGTCCCCCTCTACGTGCTGCTGATCCTACTGTCACAACCGTCTGACCGGTCCGATCTTAGACTGGGAATGAACTCAGTATGCCTAAGCCAACCGACGAAATGAGCGGGCAGGATGCGCAAGCCGTGAATCGATAGAATGCGCAAGCCGTGAATCTTCATATTTCTATGTGCCAATGCCATTTTTATGGCTTGTAAATTCATACAATGGTCCCTTAAGCCTTCACATGAAGTTTCATGGCAAGATGACTCGTTTTCTATTTTTCAAGATTTTTGAAAATTTTTGCGGTTCGGGATTTTTTAAAATTTTTTCGAAAGGTTTTTTGCCCCAAACCTGGTAGACGTGATCCTTGTATTTTTGTTGGCATCCATAAAAAAATTCAGCTAAAAACTCAAAGTGTACAAGATTTTGTGACCAATTGAAAAAAGTGTCCCCATTTCAGACACTTTAATGGCTACTGGCAGCAAACCTGTAAAATCTCAAATGTTCTTTAAGGGGGTGTGAGTTCTCGAGGTTTGATGAGGGATAAGGGGCCAATATAAGAGCCAAGTACCAGCACCCATCGCACATAATGTGCGCACAACCCCCTGGCCCCCCCGATCGCCAGAACCCCAATGCCGTCGGTCAGGTTCTGCGACGATGCTCCGGCGATGGTGCCCCGACAAAGAAAAATGTGGCACCACCACATGCCTGAGCCCAACATTTGATGCTGCAACCCTCAGTCCGGTCCGATCTTAGACTGAAAGTGAACTCCATATGCTTAGACTGGGAATGAACTCCGTATGCCTAAGTTAATCCATGAAAAGAGCGTACGAGCACTCAGCCGGCCAGAAGGGCGGGATGCGGAAGCCGGGGATCAGTCGGATCCCCTTCCATGTGTTGCCCATCCTACTGCCGTAACCATCAGTCCGGTCTGATCCTAGACTAGGAATGAACTTCGTATGCCTAAGCTAACCGACGAAATGAATGCGCGGGCGGGCGGGCACTACGCCGCCCAGAGGGACCGGATGCGCAAGTCGTGGATCGATAGGGTGGTAGGTGGGCTTAGGCACATCTTCATATTTCTGCATGCCAATGCCATTTTTATGGCTTGTAAATTCATACAATGGTGCCTTAAGCCTTCACGTGTAGTTTCATGGCAAATGACTCGTTTTCTATTGTCACAGTTTTTTAAACTTTTTACGGTTCAGGATTTTTTTAAATTTTTTCAGAACGAGTTTTGGCCCCAAACTTGTACTTTTTTTGGCATGCACAAAAAAATTGAGCTAAAAACTCGAAGTGTACGAGATTTTGTGACCATTTGGAAAAAAGTGTCCCCCATTTCAAAACACTTGTAATGGCTACTGGCAGCAAACCTGTAAAAATCTCAAATGCTCTTTAAGGGGGTGTGAGTTCTCGAGGTTTGATGAGGGATGGGGGGCCATATAAAGGGCCAAGTACCAGCACCCATCGCACACCCCCCGGCCACCTCGATCGCCAGAACCCCAATGCCGCCGGTCACGTTCTCCGGCGATGCTTAGACGATGGTGCCCCGACGAAGAAAAATGTGGCACCAGCACATGCCCGAGCCCGACATGGGCTACTGCAAACCTTGGTCTTGTCCATTCTTAGACTGGAAATGAACTCCATATGCTTAGACTGGGAATGAACTCCGTATGCCTTAAGTCAAAACCCATGAAAACGAGCGTGCGGCCCGCTCACTGGCCAGAGGGGTGGGAATGCGCAGCCAAGGGATTGGCCCAAGTCCTCCTCTGGCATGCTGCCGGTCCTCACTTGCTGGCAACCTAGATCTAGTCTGATCTTAGATTGGGAATGATCTCCATATGCCTAAGCCAACCGATGAAATGAGCGGGCGGGCGGGCAGGCGGGCACTACGCCGGCCAGAGAGACGGGATACGCAAGCTGTGGATCGATAGGGTGATAGGTGGGTTTAGGCACATCTTCATATTTCTGCATGCCAATGCCATTTTTATGGCTTGTAAATTCATACAATGGTCCCTTAAGCCTTCACGTGAAGTTTAATGGCAAGATGACTCGTTTTCTATTTTTCATGATTTTCAAAACTTTTTGTGGTTCGGGATTTTTTAAAATTTTTTTGTAGGAATTTTTCACCCCAAACTTGGTAGACATGATCCTTGTATTTTTGTTGGCGTGCACAAAAAAATTCAGCTAAAAACTCAAAGTGTACAAGATTTTGTGATCATTCGAAAAAAGTGTCCCCATTTCAGACACTTTAATGGCTACTGGCAGCAAACCTGTAAAATCTCAAATGCTCTTTATGGGGGTGTGGGTTCTCGAGGTTTGATGAGGGATAGGGGGCCAATATAAGGGCCAAGTACCAGCAACCATCACACATCATGTGCGCACACCCCCCCGGGCCCCTCGATCGTCGGAACTCCAATGCCGTCGGTCAAGTTCTCCGACGATGCTCTGACGATGGTGCCCCAGCGAAGAAAAATACGGCACCCCTGAGCCTAGTATGTGCTTGGTAGACGTGATCCTTGTAATTTTTGTGGCATGCACAAAAAATTTCAGCTAAAAACTCGAAGTCTATAAGATTTGGTTGCCATGTGAAAAAAGTGTCCCCATTTCAGACACTTTAATGGCTACTAGCAGCAAACTTGTAAAATCTCAAATGCTCTTTAAGGGGGTGTGAGTTCTCCAGGTTTGATGAGGGATAGGGGGCCAATATAAGGGCCAAGTACCAACACCCATTGCACATCATGTGCGCACACCCCCGGCCCCCCCGATCGTCGGAACCCCAATGCCGTCGGTCAGGTTCTCTGGCGATGCTCCGGTGATGCTCCGGCGATGGTGCCTCGACGAAGAAAAATGCGGCACCAGCACATGCCCGAGCCCAGCATGTACTGTCGTAACCCTTGGTCTGGTCCGATCTGAAACTGTGATTGAACTCCGTATGCTTAGACCGAGAATGAACTCTGTATGCCTAAGTCAACCCATGAAACGAGCATGCAGGAACTCAACTGGCCAGAGGGGCGAGATGCGCAAGCCAAGGATCGTCCAGGTCCCCCTCTGCGTCCTATCGATCCTACTATCGTAACCCTCGGTCCGGTCTGATCTTAGACTGGGAATGAACTCCGTATGCCTAAGCCAACCAACGAAACGAGCGGGCAGGCGGGCAGGCGGGCACTATGCCGGCCAGAGAAACGGGATGCGCAAGCCGTGAATCGATAGGGTGGTAGGTGGGTTTAGGTACATCTTCATATTTCTGCATGCCAATGCCACTTTTATGGCTTGTAAATTCATACAATGGTCCCTTAAGCCTTCACGCGAAGTTTCATGGCAAGACGACTCGTTCTCTATTTTTCACGATTTTAAAACTTTTTACGGTTCGAGATTTTTTAAAATTTTTTCGGAATGAGTTTTGGCCGCAAACATGGAAGACTGGGAATGAACTCCCTATGCCTAAGTCAACCAACGAAATGAGCGTGCGGGCGGTTAGTCGGCCAGAGGGGCGGGATGTGTAAACTGGGGATCAGTCGGGTCCCCCTCTGCGTGCTGTCGATCCTGCTCTCGCAACCTTCAGCCTGGTCCGATCTTAGACTGGGAATGAACTCCATATGCCTAAGCGAACCGACGAAACGAGCGGGCGGGCAGGCACTACGCCGGCCAGAGAGACGGGATGCGCAAGCCATGGATCGATAGGGTGGTAGGTGGGTTTAGGCACATCTTCATATTTCTATGTGCCAAAGCCATTTTATTGCTTGTAAATTCATACAATGGTCCCTTAAGCCTTCACATGAAGTTTTCATGGCAAGATGACTCGTTTTCTATTTTTCACGATTTTCAAAACTTTTTGTGGTTCGGAATTTTTTAAAATTTTTTCGAAAGGAGTTTTCACCCCAGACTTGGTAGAGGTTAGCCTTGAATTTTTTTTAGCTTGCAAAAAAAAAATTCAGCTAAAAACTCGAAGTGGACAAGATTTTGTGGCCATTTGAAAAAAGTGTCCCCATTTCAGACACTTTAGTGGCTACTGGCAGCAAACTTGTAAGATCTCAAATGCTCTTTAAGGGGGTGTGAGTTCTCGAGGTTTGATGAGCGATAGGGGGCCAATATAATGGCCAAGTACCAGCACCCATCGCACATCATGTGCGCACACCCCCCGGTTGCCGGAACCCTAACGCCGTCGGTTAGGTTCTCCGACGATGCTCCGACGATGGTGCCCCGACGAAGAAAAATGCAGCACCAGCACATGGCCGAGCCCAGCATGTGCTACTGCAACCCTCGGTCTGGTTCAATCTTAGACTGGGAATGAACTCCATATGCTTAAACTGAGAATGAACTCCATATGCCTAAGTCAAAACACGAAACGAGCGTGCGGGGCTCAGCCGGCCAGAGGGGCGGGATGCGCAAGCCGAGGATTGGCCGAGTCCCACTCAGTGTGCTGCCAATCCTACTGCCACATCCATCGATCCGGTCCGATCTTAGACTGCGAATGAACTTCGTATGCCTAAGCTAACCGGCAAAACGAGCGGACGACGGGGCGGGCACTACGTCGACCAGAGAGACGGGATGCGCAAGATAGAATCAAGAGGGTGGTAGGTGGGTTTAGGCTCATCTTCATATTTCTACATGCCAATGCCATTTTTATGGCTTGTAAATTCATACAATGGTCCCTTAAGCCTTCACATGATGTTTCATGGCAAGTCGACTCATTTTCTATTTTTCACGATTTTCTAAACTTTTTACGGTTCGAGATTTTTTAAAATTTTTTCGGAAGGAGTTTTCAGAATGAACTCTGTATGCCTAAGCCAACCGATGAAACGAGCGGGCGGGCGGGCAAGCGGGCACTACGCTATCCAGAGAGACAGGATGCGCAAGCCGTGGATCGATAGGGTGGTAGGTGGGTTTAGGTACATCTTCATATTTTTGCATGCCAATGCCACTTTTATGGCTTGTAAATTCATACAATGGTCCCTTAAGCCTTCACGCGAAGTTTCATGGCAAGACGACTCGTTTTCTATTTTTCATGATTTTTGAAACTTTTTACGGTTCGGGATTTTTTAAAATTTTTTCGGAATGAGTTTTGGCCGTAAACATGGAAGACGTGATCCTTGTATTTTTGTTGGGATGCACAAAACAATTCAGCTAAAAACTTGAAGTGTACAAGATTTTGTGACCATTTGAAAAAAGTGTCCCCATTTCAGCACTTTAATGGCTACTGGCAGCAAACCCGTAAAATCTCAAATGCTCTTTAAGGGGGTGTGAGTTCTCAAGGTTTGATGAGGGACAGGAGGCCAATATAAGGGCCAAGTACCAACACCCACCAAACATCATGTACGCACACCCCCTGGCCCCCTCGATCGTCAGAACCCCAATGCCGTCGGTCAGGTTCTCCGGTGATGGTGACCCGATGAAGAAAAATGCAGCACCGGTACATGCCCGAGCCCAGAATGTGCTGTCGCAACCCTCGGTCTAGTCTGATCTTAGACTGGGAATGTACTCCATATGCTTAGACTAGGAATGAACTCCGTATGCCTTAGTCAACCCACAAAACGAGCGTACGGGCGCTCAGCGGGCCAGAGGGGTAGGATGCGCGAGTCAGGGATCGGTCGGGTCCCCCTCTGCGTGCTACTTATCCTGCTACCGTAACCCTGGGTCTGGTTCGATCTTAGACTGGGAATGAACTCTATATGCCTAAGCCAACCGTCGAAACAAGCGGGCGGGCGGGCACTACACCGGCCAGATAGATGGGATGCACAAGCCGTGGATCGATAGGGTGGTAGGTGGGTTTAGGTACATCTTCATATTTCTGCCTCCCAATGCCATTTTTATGGCTTGTAAACTCATACAATGGTCCCTTAACCCTTCAGGTGAAGTTTCATGGCAAGAGGACTCGTTTTATATTTTTCACGATTTTCAAAACTTTTTACGGTTTAGGATTTTTTAAAATTTTTTCAGAAGGAGTTTTGGCCCCAAACTTGGTAGACGTGATCCTTGTATTTTTTTTGGCACGCACAAAAAACTTCAGCTAAAAACTTGAAGTGTACAAGATTTTGTGACCATTTGAAAAAACTGTCCCCAATTCAGACACTTCAATGGCTACTGGCAACAAACCTGTAAAATTTCAAATGCTCTTTAAGGGGGTGTGAGTTCTCGAGGTTTGATGAGGGATAGGGGGCCATTATAAGGGCCAAGTACCAGCACCCATCGGACATCATGTGCGCACACCCCCTTACCCCCCCGACCGCCAGAACCTTAATGCTGCCGGTCAGGTTCTCCGACGATGGTGCCCCGATGAAAAAAAATGCGACACCAGCACATGCCCGAGCCCAGCATGTGCTACCGCAACCGTTGATCCGATCCGATCTTAGACTGGGAATGAACTCCGTATGCTTAGACTAGGAATGAACTTCGTATGCCTAAGTCAACCCCCGAAACGAGCGTGCGGGCGCTCAGTCGGCTAGAGGGGCTGGATGCGCAAGCCGGGGATCAGTCGGGTCCCTCTCTGCGTGCTGTTGATCCTATTACCATAACCCTCGGTCTGGTCCAATGTTAGACTGGGAATGAACTCCGTATGCCTAAGCCAACCGATGAAACGAGCGAGCGGGTGGGCACTACGCCGGCAAGAGGGACGGGATGCGCAAGCCGTGGATCGATAGGGTGGTAGGTGGGTTTAGGCACATCTTCATATTTTTGCATGCCAATGCCATTTTTATATCTTTTAAATTGATACAATGGTCCCTTAACCCTTCACGTGAAGTTTCATGCCAAGACGACTCGTTTTCTATTTTTCATGATTTTCAAAACTTTTTACGGTTCGGGATTTTTTAAAATTTTTCAGCAGGAGTTTTGGCCCCAAACTTGGTAGACGTGATCCTTGTATTTTTGTTGGTACGCACTAAATATTTCAGCTAAAAACTCGAAATGTACAAGATTTTGTGACCATTTGAAAAAAGTGTTCCCATTTCAGACACTTTAATGGCTACTGGCAGCAAACCTGTAAAATCTCAAATGCTCTTTAAAGGGGTGTGAGTTCTCGAGGTTTGATGAGGGATATGGGGCCAATATAAGGGCCAAGTACCAGCACCCATCTCACATCATGTGCGCACACCCCCCCGGCCCCCCCGATCGTGGGAACCCTAATGCCGCCGGTTAGGTTCTCCGGTGATGCTCCGACGAAGAAAAATACGGCACCAGCACATGCCCGAGCCTAGAATGTGCTACTGCAACCCTCGGTCCGGCCTGATCTTAGACTGGAAATGAACTCCGAATGCTTAGACTGGGAATGAACTCCATATGCCTAAGTCAACCCACGAAACAAGTGTGCGGCTGCTCAGCCGGCCAGAGGGGCGGGATGCGTAAGCCGAGGATCGGCCGGGTCCCCCTCTACGTGTTGCCAATCCTGCTACCATAACCCTCGATCCGGTCCGATCTTAGGCTGGGAATGAACTCCGTATGCCTAAGCCAACCGATGAAAGTACCGGGTGGACGGGCGGGCGGGCATTACGTCGACCAGAGAGACGGGATGCGCAAGTCGTTGATCAATAGGGTGGTAGGTGGCTTTAGGCAGATCTTCATATTTTTACGTGCCAATGCCATTTTTAATGCTTGTAAATTCATATAATGGTGCTTAACCTTCACGTGAAGTTCCGTGTGCAAGAACGACTCATTTTTATTTTCACGATTTTCAAAACCTTTTACGGTTCGGGATTTGTTAAAATTTTTTCGGAAGAAGTTTCGGCCCTAAAGTTGGTCATGGGATCCTTGTATTTTTGTTGGCATGCACAAAAAAATTCAGCTAAAAACTCGAAGTGTACAATATTTTGTGACCATTTGAAAAAAGTGTCCCCATTTCAAACATTTTAATGCCTACTGGCAGCAAACCTGTAAAATCTCAAATACTCTTTAAGGGGGCATGCATTCTCGAGGTTTGATAAGGGATAAGGGGCCAATATAAGGGCCAAGTACAAACACCCATCGCACATCATGTGTGCACACCCCCTGGTCCCCCGACCGACGGAACCCCAATGCCATGGGTCAGGTTCTCCGGCGATGGTGCCCCGAGGAAGAAAAATGTGGCACCAGCACAATATCGAGCCCAGCATGTGCTGCCGCAATCGTCGGTCCACTCTGATCTTAGACTGGGAATGAACTTCGTATGCTTAGACTGGGAATGAACTCCATCTGCCTAAGTCAACCCACGAAATGAGCGTGCGGGCGCTCAGCGGGCCAGAGGGGCGGGATGCGTAAGCCGAGGATCGGTCGGGTCCCCCTCTGCGTGCTGTCGATCCTACTGCTGCACCCTTCGATCCGATCTAATCTTAGACTGGGAATGAACTCCGTATGCTTATACTGGGAATGAACTCCGTGTGCTTAGACTAAGAATGAACTCTGTATGCCTAAGTCAACCCACGAAACGAGTATGCGGGTACTCAGCCGGCCAGAGGGGTGGGATTTTTTAAAATTTTTTTGGAAGGAGTTTTGGCCCCAAACTTGGTAGACGTGATCCTTCTATTTTGGTTGGCGTGCACAAAAAAACTCAGCTAAAAATTGGAAGTGTACAAGATTTTGTGACCATTTGAAAAAAGTGTCCCCATTTCAGACACTTTAATGGCTACTGGCAGCAAACCTTTAAAATCTCAAATGCTCTTTAACGAGGTGTGAGTTCTCGAGGTTTGATGAGGGATAGGGG
This sequence comes from Durio zibethinus, assembly GCF_002303985.1. The sequence continues at coordinate 16,145,452 of NW_019167915.1, read as the reverse complement.
GCCAATATAAGGGCCAAGTACCAGCACGCATCGCACAATATGTACGCACACCCCCCCCGGCCCCCTCGATCGTCGAAACCCCAATTCCACCGGTCATGTTCCCCGGCAATGCTCCGGCGATGGTGCCTCGACGAAGAAAAATGTGGCACCAGCACGTGCCTGAGCTCAGCATGTGCTGTCACAACCCTCAGTCTGATTCGATCTTAGACTGGGAATGAACTCCATATGCTTAGACTGGAAATGAACTCCGTATGCCTAAGTCAACCCACGAAACGAACGTGCGGGCGCTCAATCGGCCAGAGGGGCGGGATGCAGAAGCCGGGGATCGGTCGAGTCCCCCTCTGTGTGCTATCGATCCTGCTATCGTAAGCCTCGGTTCGGTTTGATCTTAGACTAGGAATGAACTCCGTATGCCTAAGCCAACCGACGAAATGAGCGGGCGGGCGGGCTGGCACTGCGCCGGCTAGAGAGATGGGATGTGCAAGCCGTGTATCGATAGGGTGGTCGGTAGGTTTAGGCACATCTTCATATTTTTGCATGCCAAGGCAATTTTTATGGCTTGTAAATTCATACAATGGTCCCTTAAGCCTTCACGTGAAGTTCCATGGCAAGACGGCTCGTTCTCTATTTTTCATTATTTTTGAAACTTTTTGCGCTTCGGGATTTTGTAAAATTTTTCAGCAGTAGTTTTGGCCCCAAACTTGGTAAATGTGATCCTTGTATTTTTGTTGGCATGCACTAAAAATTTCAACTAAAAACTCGAAATGTACAAGATTTTGTGACCATTTGAAAAAAGTGTCCCCATTTCAGACACTTTAATGGCTACAGGCAGCAAACCTGTAAAATCTCAAATGCTCTTTAAGGAGGTGTGAGTTCTTGGGGTTTGATGAGGGATAGGGGGTAATATAAGGGCCAAGTACCAGCACCCATCGCACATCATGTGCGCACACCCCCTAGCCCCCCCGATCGCCAGAACCCCAATGTCACCGGTCAGGTTCTCCGATGATGCTCTAGTGATGGTGCCCCGACGAAGAAAAATGCGGCACCAGCACATGCCCGAGCCCAGCACGTGCTGGCGCAACCCTTGGTCCAGTCCGATCTTAGACTGGGAATGAACTCCGTATGTCTAAGCCAACCAACGAAACGAGCGTGCGGGTGCCAAGCAGGCCAGAGGGGCAAGATGCGCAAGTCGGGGATCGATCGGGTCCCCCTCTGCGTGCTACCGATCCTGCTACCACAACCCTCAGTCCGGTCCAATCTTAGACTACGAATGAACTCCGTATGCCTAAGCCAACCGACGAAACGAGCGGGCGGGAAGGTGGGTGGGCACTACTCCGACCAGAGAGACGGGATGCGTAAGCCGTGGATCGATAGGGTGGTAGGTGGGTTTAGGCACATCTTCATATTTTTGCGTGCCAATGGTATTTTTATGTCTTGTAAATTCATACAATGGTCGCTTAAGGCTTCACGTGAAGTTTCACGGCAAGACGACTCGTTTTCTATTTTTCATGATTTTCAAAACTTTTTACGGTTCGGGATTTTTTAAAATTTTTTCGGAAGGAGTTTTGGCCCCAAACTTGGCAGACGTGATCCTTGTATTTTTGTTGGCATGCACAAAAAAATTCAGCTAAAAACTCAAAGTGTACAAGATTTTGTGACCATTTGAAAAAAGTGTCCCATTTCAGACACATTAATGGCTACTGGCAGCAAACCTGTAAAATCTCAAATGCTCTTTATGGGGCTGTGAGTTCTCAAGGTTTGATGAGGGATATGAGGCCAATATAAGGGCCAAGTACCAGCACCCATCGCACATCGTGTGCGCACACCCCCCGGCCCCTCCAATCGTCAGAGCCCCAATGCCGTCGGTCAGGTTCTCCGACGATTCTCCGGCGATGGTGCCTCAACGAAGATAAATGCGGCACCTGCACATGCCCAAGCCTAGCATGTGCTGCTGTAACCTTCGGTCTGGTCCGATCTTAGACTGGGAATGAACTTCGTATGCTTAGACTGGGAATGAACTCCGTATGCCTAAGTCAACCCACGAAACGAGCGTGCAGGCACTCAACCGGCCAAAGGGGCGGGATGAGCAAGCCGGGGATCGATCGGGTCCCCCTCTGGATGCTGCTGATCCTGCTGCCATAGCCCTCGGTCTGGTCCAATCTTAGACTAAGAATGAATTCCGTGTGCCTAAGCCAACCGACGAAACGAGCGGGCGGGCGGCCGGGCACTACGCCGGCCAAAGAGATGGGATGCGCAAGCCGTGGATCGATAGGGTGGTAGGTGGCTTTAGGCACATCTTCATATTTCTATGTGCCAATGCCATTTTTATGGCTTGTAAATTCATACATGGTCCCTTAAGCCTTCACGTGAAGTTTCATGGCAAGATGACTCGTTTTCTATTTTTCATGATTTTCAAAACTTTTTACGGTTCGGGATTTTTTAAAATTTCTTTGGAAGGAGTTTTGGCCCCAAACTTGGTAGACGTGATCCTTGTATTTTTTTGGCATGCACAAAAAAATTCAGGTAAAAACCCGAAGTGTAGAAGATTTTGCGACCATTTCAAAAAAGTGTCCCCATTTCAGACACTTTAATGGCTACTGGCAGCAAACCTGTAAAATCTCAAATGCTCTTTAAGGGGGTGTGAGTTCTCGAGGTTTGATGAGGGATAGGGGGCCAATATAAAGGCCAAGTACCACATCATGTGCGCACACCCCCCCGGCCCTCTGATCTTTGGATCCTCAATGCCGTCAGTCAGGTTCTCCGACGATGCTCTAGTGATGGTGCCCCGACGAAGAAAAATACGGCACCAGCACATGCGCGAGCCCAGCATGTGCTGTCGTAACCCTCGATCTGGCCTGATCTTAGACTGGGAATGAACTTCGTATGCTTAGATTGGGAATTAACTTTGTATGCCTAAGACAACCCATGAAACGAGCGTGTGGGCGCTCAGCTGGCCAGAGGGGCAGGATGCGTGAGCCGGGGATTGGTTGGGTCTCCTGCTGCGTGCTGTCGATACTGCTACCATAACCCTCGGTCCGATTTGATCTTAGACTGTGAATGAATTCCGTATGCCAAAGCCAACTGACGAAACGAGCGGGCTGGCACTACGTCGGCCAGAGAGACGGGATGCGTAAGCTGTGGATCGATAGAGTAGTAGGTGGGTTTAGGCACATCATCATATTTTTGCATGCCAATGCCATTTTTCTGGCTTGTAAATTCATACAATGGTCCCTTAAGCCTCCACGTGAAGTTTCATGGCAAGATGACTCGTTTTGTATTTTTCACGGTTTTTAAAACTTTTTGCGGTTCAGGATTTTTTAAAATTTCTTCGGAAGGAGTTTTGGCCCCAAACTTGGTAGACGTAATCCTTGTATTTTTTTTGGCATGCAAAAAACAATTCAGCAAGAAACTCAAAGTGTACAATATTTTGTGACCATTTGAAAAAAGTGTCCCCATTTTAGACACTTTAATGGCTACTGGCAGCAAACCTATAAAATCTCAAATGCTCTTTAAGGGGGTGTGAGTTCTCGAGGTTTGATGAGGGATAGGGGGCCAATATAAGGGCCAAGTACCAGCCCTCATCACACATCTTGTGCGTAAACCACCCCTGGCCCCCCCATCGTCGGAACCTCAATACCGTCGGTCAGGTTCTCCGATGATGGTGCCCCGGTGAAGAAAAATACGACACCGGCACATGCTTGAGCCTAGCATGTGCTGTCACAACCCTCGGTATGGTCCGATCTTAGACTGGGAATGAACTCCGTATGCCTAGATTGGGAGTGAACTCCGTATGCCTAAGTGAACCCATGAAACGAGCATGTGGGCGTTTAGCCGGCCAGAAGGGCAAGAAGCGTAAGCCGAGGATCGATCGGGTCCCCCGTTGCGTGCTGTCGATCCTGTTGCCGTAACCCTCGATCCGGTCCGATCTTAGACTGGGAATGAATTTCGTATGCGTAAGCAAACTGACGAAACAAGCAGGCTGGCACTATGCCGGCCAGAAAGACAGGATGCGCAAGCCGTGGATCGATAGGGTGGTAGGTGGGTTTAGGCACATCTTCATATTTCTGCATGCCCATGCCATTTTAATGGCTTGTAAATTCATAGAATGGTCCCTTAAGCCTTCACGTGAAGTTTCATGGCAAGACGACTCGTTTTCTATTTTTTCACGATTTTCAAATCTTTTTACGGTTCAAGATTTTTAAAAATTTTTTCGGAAAGAGTTTTGGCCAAACTCCTTAGACGTGATCCTTGTATTTTTGTTGGCATGCATAAAAAAATTCACATAAAAACTTGAAGTGTACAGGATTTTGTGACTCCCCCGACCCCCCCGATTGTCAGAACCCTAATGTCGCCGGTCAGGTTCTCTGGCGATGCTCTGACGATAGTGCCCCAACGAAGAAAAATACAGCACCAGCACATGCCCGAGCCTAACATGTGCTGCCGTAACCCTCGGTCCGGTCTGATCTTAGACTGGGAATGAACTCTGTATGCTTAGACTGGGAATAAACTCCGTATGCCTAAGTCAACCCACGAAATGAGCGTGCGTGCGCTGAGCCGACCAGAGGGGTGGGATGCGCAAGCCGGGGATCGGTCGGGTCCCCCTCTGTGTGCTGCCAATCCTGCTGCCGCAACCCTCGGTCTGTTCTGATCTTAGACTGGGAATGAACTCCGTATGCCTAAGCCAACCGATGAAACGAGCAAGCGGGCGGACAGGTGGGCACTACGTCGGCCAGAGAGACGGGATGCGTAAGCCGTAGATCGATAGGGTGGTAGGTGGGTTTAGGTACATCTTCATATTTCTTCTTGCCAATGCCATTTTTATGGCTTGTAAATTCAAACAATGGTCCCTTAAGCCTTCACGGGAAGTTTCATGGCAAGACGACTCGTTTTCTATTTTTCATGATTTTTGAAACTTTTTGCGGTTCAAGATTTTTTAAATTTTTTCGGAAGGAGTTTTATTTCCAAACTTGGTAGACGTGATCCTTGTATTTTTTTTTGGCATGCACAAAAAAATTCAGCTAAAAACTTGAAGTGTACAAGATTTTGTGACCATTTGAAAAAAGTGTCCCCATTTCAGACACTTTAATGGCTACTGGCAGCAAACCTGTAAAAGCTCAAATGCTCTTTAAGGGAGGGTGAGTTCTCGAGGTTTGATGAGGGATAGGGGGCCGATATAAGGGCCAAGTACCAGCACCCATCGCACAACATGTGCACACATGCCCCCCCGGCCCCCCGATCTCCGGAACCCCAATGCCGCCGGTCAGGTGCCCCGACGAAGAAAAATGCGACACCAGCACATGCCCGAGCCCAGCATGTGCTGCCGCAACCCTCGGTCTGGTCTGATCTTAAACTGGGAATGAACTCCGTATGCTTAGACTGGGAATGAACTCCGTATGCCTAAGTCAACCCACGAAACGAGCGTGCAGGCGCTCTGTTGGCCAGAGGGGCGGGATGCGCAAGCCGAGGATCGACCGGGTCCCCCTCTACATGCTGCCAATCCTGCTGCCGCAACCCTCGGTCCGGTCCGATCTTAGACTGGGAATGAACTCCGCATGCCTAAGCAAACCGATGAAATGAACGGGCGGGTCGACGGGCGGGTACTACGTCGGCTAGAGAGACGGGATGCGCAAGCCGTGGATCGATAGGCTGGTCGGTGGGTTTAGGCACATCTTCATATTTCTAGGTGCCAATGCCATTTTAATTTCTTGTAAATTCATACAATGGTCCCTTAAGCCTTCACGTGAAGTTTCACGGAAAGACGACTCATTTTCTATTTTTCACGATTTTTGAAACTTTTTACGGTTCGAGATTTGTTAAAATTTTTTCGGAAGGAGTTTTGGCCCCAAACTTGGTAGACGTGAGCCTTTTATTTTTTTTGGCATGCACAAAAAAATTCAGCTAAAAACTCAAAGTGTACAGGATTTTGTGACCATTTGAAAAAAGTGTCCCCATTTCAAACACTTTAATGGCTACTGGCAGCAAACCTACAAAAGCTCAAATGCTCTTTAAGGGAGGGTGAGTTCTCAAGGTTTGATGAGGGATAGAGGGCCGATATAAGGGCCAAGTACCAGCACCCATCGCACAACAAGTGCACACATGCCCCCCGGCCCCCCCGATCTCCGGAACCCCAATGCCGCCGATCAGGTGCCCCGATGAAGAAAAATACGACACCAGCACATGCCCGAGCCCAGCATGTGCTGCCGCAACCCTCGGTCTGGTCTGATCTTAAACTGGGAATGAACTCCGTATGCCTAAGTCAACCCACGAAACGAGCGTGCAGGCGCTCTGTTGGCCAGAGGGGCGGGATGCACAAGCCGAGGATCAACCGGGTCCCCCTCTGCATGCTGCCAATCCTGCTGCCGCAACCCTCGATCTGGTCCGATCTTAGACTGGGAATGAACTCCGCATGCCTAAGCCAACCGATGAAATGAACGGACGGGTCGGCGGGCGGGTACTACGCCGGCCAGAGAGACGGGATGCGCAAGCCGTGGATCGATAGGGTGGTCGGTGGGTTTAGGCACATCTTCTTATTTCTAGGTGCCAATGCCATTTTAATTTCTTGTAAATTCATACAATGGTCCCTTAAGCCTTCACGTGAAGTTTCACGGAAAGACGACTCATTTTCTATTTTTCACGATTTTTGAAACTTTTTACGGTTCGGGATTTGTTAAAATTTTTTCAGAAGGAGTTTTGGCCCCAAACTTGGTAGACGTGATCCTTTTATTTTTTTTGGAGGCATGCACAAAAAAATTCAGCTAAAAACTCGAAGTGTACAGGATTTTGTGACCATTTGAAAAAAGTGTCCCCATTTCAGACACTTTAATGGCTACTGGCAGCAAACCTGTAAAATCTCAAATGCTCTTTAATGGGGGGTGAGTTCTGGAGGTTTGATGAGGGATAAGGGGCCAATATAAGGGCCAAGTACCAACACCCATCGCACATCATGTGCGCACACCCCCTCGGCCCCCCCAATCGTACATCATGCTGGGCTCGAGCATGTGCTGGTGCCACAACCCTCGGTCCGGTCCGATCTTAGATTGGGAATGAACTCCGTATACCTAAGCCAACCGACGAAACGTACGGGCGGGCACTACATCGGCCAGAGAGACGGGATGCGCAAGCCGTGGATCGATAGGGTGGTTGGTGGGTTTAGGCACATCTTCATATTTCTACGTGCCAATGCCATTTTTATGGCTTGTAAATTCATACACTGGTCCCTTAAGCCTTCACGTGAAGTTTCATGGCAAGACGACTCGTTTTCTATTTTTTCATGATTTTCAAATCTTTTTACGGTTCGGGATTTTTTAAAATTTTTTCGAAAGGAGCTTTGGCCAAACTTCTTAGACGTGATCCTTGTATTTTTGTTGGCATGCATAAAAAAATTCACGTAAAAACTCGAAGTGTAAAGGATTTTGTGACCATTTGAATAAAGTGTCCCCATTTCAGACACTTTAATGGCTACTGGCAGCAAACCTGTAAGGGGGTGTGAGTTCTCGAGGTTTGATGAGGGATAGGGGGCCAGTAGAAGGGCCAAGTACCAGCACCCATCTCACATCATGTGGGCACACCCCCCCGGCCCCTTCGATCGCCAGAACCCCAATGCCGCCGATCAGGTTCTCCGACCATCCTCCGACGATGGTGCCCCGGCAAAGAAAAATGCGACACCAGCACATGCTCGAGCCCAGTATGTGCTGTCGTAACCCTCGGTCCGGTCCGATCTTAGACTGGGAATGAACTCTGTATGCTTAGACTGGGAATGAACTCCGTATGCCTAAGTCAACCCACGAAACGAGCGTGCGGGCGCTCAACCGACCAGAGGGGCGGGATGTGCAAGTTGGGGATCGGACAGGTCCCCCTCTGCGTGCTGTCGATCCTTCTTCCGTAACCCTCGATCTGGTTCAATCTTAGCCTAGCAATGAACTCCGTATGCCTAAGCCAACCGACGAAACGAGCGGGCGAGCACTACGTCGGCCAGAGAGACGGGATGCGCAAGCCGTGGATCGATAGAGTGGTAGGTGGGTTTAGGCATATCTTCATATTTCTACGTGCCAATTCCATTTTCATGGCTTGTAAATTCATACAATGGTCTCTTAAGCCTTCAAGTGAAGTTTCATGGCAAGACGACTCGTTTTCTATTTTTCACGATTTTGGAAACTTTGTACGGTTTGGAATTTTTTAAAATTTTTTCAGAAGCATTTTTGACCCCAAACTTTGTAGATGCGATCCTTGTATTTTTGTTGGCATGCACAAAAAAATTCAGCTAAAAACTCGAAGTGTACAAGATTTTGTGACCATTTGAAAAAAGTGTCCCCATTTCAGACACTTTAATGGCTACTGGCAGCAAACCTGTAAAATCTCAAATGCTCTTTAAGGGGGTGTGAGTTCTTGAGGTTTGATGAGGGATGGGGGGCCAATATAAGGGCAAGTACCAGCACCCATCGCACATCATGTGCGCACACCCCCCGGCCCCCCCGATCATCGGAACCCCAATGCCGCCGGTTTGGTTCTCCGGCGATGATCCGACGATGGTGCCCCGACGAAGAAAAGTGCGGTACCAGCACATGCCCGAGCCTAGCATGTGCTGCCGCAACCCTCGGTCCGGTCCGATCTTAGACTGGGAATGAACTCTGTACGCTTAGACTGAGAATGAACTCCTTATGCCTAAGTCAACCCATAAAACGAGCGTGCGGGTGCTTAGCCGGCCAGAGGGGTGGGATGCGCAAGCCGAGGATCGATCGGGTCCCGCTCTACGTGCTGTCGATCTTGCTATTGTAACCCTAAGTCTGGTCCAATCTTAGACTGGAATTAACTCCGTATGTCTATGCCAACCGACAAAACGAGTGGGCTGGCACTACGCCGGCCAGAGAGACAGGATGCGCAAGCCGTGGATCGATAGGGTGGTAGGTGGGTTTAGGCACATCTTCATATTTTTGCCTGCCAAAGCCATTTTTATGGCTTGTAAATTCATACAATGGTCCCTTAAGCCTTCACGTGAAGTTTCATGGCAAGACGACTCGTTTTCTATTTTTCATGATTTTCAAAAATTTTTGCGGTTCGGGATTTTTTAAAATTTTTTCGGAAAGAGTTTTGGCCCCAAACATGGCCGACGTGATCCTTGTATTTTTGTTGGCATGCACAAAAAAATTCAGCTAAAAACTTCAAGTGTACAAGATTTTGTGACCATTTGAAAAAAGTGTCCCCATTTCAGACACTTTTAATGCTACAGGCAGCAAACCTGTAAATTAAAGCTTCTTTAAGTCAAATGATTAATCGAGTTTGATGAGATATGCGCAATAAAGGGCAAGATCACGCACCATTGCACTCCTGCTGGCGCAAAATTTCTCCGATCGCCGACCAATGGTTGTTCAAATGCTCTGACGAAGAAAAATGCGGAAGCACATGCTCGAAACTATCATGGCTCCCGTTAAGACATTGGTCCAATCCGATCTTAGAAGAAATGAACTGTAGCTTGGCATGGGAATGAGATGTCCGTATCTAAGTCTACTTACGAAATAAGCGTTGCGGGCGAGCTCAGCTGTCGAAGGGCGGGATGCGCAAGCTGGGGATCGGTCGGGTCTCCCTCTGCGTGCCGCCGATCCAGCTACTGCAACCCTTGGTCTGGTCTGATCTTAGACTGGTAATAAACTCCGTATGCCTAAGCCAACCGACGAAACGAGCGGGCGGGCGGGTACTACGCCGGCCAGAGAGATGAGATGCGCAAGCCGTGGATCGACAGGGTGGTAGGTGGGTTTAGGCACATATTCATATTTCTGCGTGCCAATGCCATTTTTATGGCTTGTAAATTCATACAATGGTCCCTTAAGCCTTCACATGAAGTTTCGTGGCAAGACGACTCGTTTTCTATTTTCATGATTTTTGAAACTTTTTATGGTTCGGGATTTTTTAAAATCTTTTCGGAAGGAGTTTTGGTCCCAAACATGGTAGACGTGATCCTTGTATTTTTATTGGCATGCACAAAAAAATTCAGCTAAAAACTCGAAGTGTACAAGATTTTGTGACCATTTGAAAAACGTGTCCCCACTTCAGACACTTTAATGGCTACTGGCAGCAAACCTGTAAAATCTCAAATGCTCTTTAAGGGGGTGTGAGTTCTCAAGGTTTGATGAGGGATAGGGGGCCAAAATAAGGGCCAAGTGCCAGCACCCATCGCACATCATGTGCGCACAACCCCCCGACCCCCCCGATCGTCGGAACCCCAAAGTCGTCAGTCAGGTTCTCTGGCGATGCTCCGGCGCTGGTGCCCCGACGAAGAAAAATGCAGCCCCAGCACATGCTCGAGCCCAGCTTGTGCTATCGCAACCCTCGGTTGGGTCAGATCTTAGACTGCGAGAGAACTCTGTATGCTTGGACTAGGAATGAACTCCGTACGCCTAAGTCAACCCACGAAACGAGCGTGCAGGCGCTCAGTCGACCAGAGGGGCGAGATGCGCAAGCTGGGGATCGGTAGGGTCCCCCTCTACGTGCTGCCGATCCTGCTGCCACAACCGTCGGTTCAGTCCGATCTTAGACTGGGAATGAACTCCGTATAACTAAGCCAACCGATGAAACGAGCGGGCGGGCAGGCACGACGTCGGCCAGAGAGACGGGATGCGCAAGCCGTTGGGCGATAGGGTTATCGGTGGGTTTAGGCACATCATCATATTTCTGCGTGCCAATGAATTATCTATGGCTTGGTCATTCTCATGGCCCTTAAGCCTTCACGTGAAGTTTCATGGCAAAGACGACTCGTTTTCTATTTTTTACAAATTTTCTAAACTTTTCCGGTTCGAGATCTTTTAAAATTTTTTGGAAGGAGTTTTGCCCCAAACTTGGTAGACATGAATCCTTGTATTTTTGTATGGCATGCACAAAAAAATTCAGCTAAAAACTCAAAGTGTACAAGACTTTGTGACCATTTGAAAAAGTGTCCCCATTCAGACCACTTTATGGCTACTGGTAGCAAACCTGTAAAATCTCAAATGCTCTTTAAGGGGGTGTGAGTTCTCGAGGTTTGATGAGGGATAAGGGGCCAATATAAGGGCCAAGTGCCAGCACCCATTGCACATCATGTGCGCACACCCCCCTCGGCCCCCCCAATCGTCGAAACCCCAATGACGCCGGTCAGGTTCTCCGATGATGCTCCGACGATGGTGCCCCGACGAAGAAAAATATAGCACCAGCACATGCCCAAGCCCAGCATGTGCTGCCGTAACCCTCGGTCCGATCCAATCTTAGACTGGGAATGAACTCCGTATGCCTATAGTGGGAATGAACTCCGTGTGCTTAGACTGGGAATGAACTTCGTATGCCTAAGTCAACCCACGAAACGAGCATGCGGGTGCTCAGTCGGCCAAAGAGGCGGGATGCACAAGCCGGGGATCGGCTGGGTCCCCCTTTGCATGCTGCCGATCCTGCTGCCGTAACCCTCGGTCCGGTCCAATCTTAGACTGGGAATGAACTCTGTATGCCTAAGCTAACCAACAAAACGAGTGGGCAGGCTGGCGGGAGGGCACTACGCCAACCATAGAGACGGGATGTGCAAGCCGTGGATCGATAGGGTGGTAGGTTGGTTTAGGCACATCTTCATATTTCTACGTGCCAATGCCATTTTTATGGCTTGTAAATTCATACAATGGTCCCTTAAGCCTTCACGTGAAGTTTCATAGCAAGATGATTCGTTTTCTATTTTTCACGATTTTTGAAACTTTTTACGGTTCGGGATTTTTTAAAATTTTTTTCGGAAGGAGTTTTGGCCCTAAACTTGGTAGACGTGATCCTTGTATTTTTGATGGCATGCTCAAAAAATTCAGCTAAAAACTCAAAGTGTACAAGATTTTGTGACCATTTGAAAAAAGTGCCCCCATTTCAGACACTTTAATGGCTACTGGCAGCAATGCTGTAAAATCTCAAATACTCTTTAAGGGGGTGTGAGTTCTCAAGGTTTGATGAGGGATAGGGGTTCAATATAAAGGCCATGTAGCAGCACCCATCACACATCATGTGCGCACACCCCCCCGGCCTCCTCGATCTCTGGAACCCCAATGCCGCCGGTTAGGTTCTCCGACGATGCTTTGGCGATGGTGCCCCGGTGAAGAAAAATACGGCACCAGCACATGCCCGAGCCCAGCATGTGCTACTGCAACCCTTGGTCTGGTTCGATCTTAGACTGGGAATGAACTCCGTATGCTTAGACTGGTAATGAACTCCGTATGCCTAAGTCAACCCACAAAATGAGCGTGCGGGCGTTCAACCGGCCAGGGGGGCGGGATGCGCAAGCCGAGGATCGACAAGGTCCCCCTCTGCGTGCCACCGATCCTGCTGCTGCAACCCTTGGTCCGGTCCAATCTTAGACTAGGAATGAACTTTGTATGCCTAAGCCAACCGACGAAACGAGCGGGCGGGCGGGCACTACGCCGGCCAGAGAGACGGGATGCGCAAGTCGTGGATCGATAGGGTGGCAGGTGGGTTTAGGCACATCTTCATATTTTTGCCTGCCAATGCCATTTTTATGGCTTGTAAATTCATACAGTGGTCCCTTAAGCCTTCACGTGAAGTTTCATGGCAAGACGACCCATTTTCTATTTTTCACGATTTTTGAAACTTTTTGCGTTTCGGGATTTTTTGAAATTTTTTTGGAAGGAGTTTTGGCCCTAAACTTGGTAGACGTGATCCTTGTATTTTTGTTGGCACGCAAAAAAAAATTCAGCTAAAAACTCGAAGTGTACAAGATTTTGTGACCAATTGAAAAAAGTGCCCCCATTTCAGACACTTTAATTGCTACTGGTAACAAACCTGTAAAATCTCAAATGCTCTTTAAGGAGGTATGAGTTCCCAAGGTTTGATGAGGGATAGGGGGCCAATATAAGGGCCAAGTACCAGCACCCATCGCACATCATGTGCGCACACCCCCTGGCCCCCCAATCTCCAGAACCCCAATGCCGTCGGTCAGCTTCTCAATTGATGCTCTGACGATGGTGCCCCGACGAAGAAAAATGCGGCACCAGCACATGCCCGAGCCCAGCATGTGCTGCCGTAACCCTCGGTCTAGTCTGATCTTAGACGGGAATCAACTCCGTATGCTTAGACTGGGAATGAACTCCGTATGCCTAAGTCAATCCACGAAACGAGCATGCGGGCGCTTAACCGGCCAGAGGGGCGGGATGCGCAAGCTGAAGTTCGACCGGGTCCCCCTCTGCATGCTACCGATCCTGCTGCCCCAACCTTCAGTCTGATCCGATCTTAGATTGGGAATGAACTTTGTATGCCTAAGCCAACCGACGAAACGAGCGGGCGGGCGGGCACTACGCCGGCCAGAGAGACGGGATGCGCAAGTCGTGGATCGATAGGGTGGCAGGTGGGTTTAGGCACATCTTCATATTTTTGCCTGCCAATGCCATTTTTATGGCTTGTAAATTCATACAATGGTCCCTTAAGCCTTCACGTGAAGTTTCATGGCAGGACGACTCGTTTTCTATTTTTCACGATTTTTTAAACTTTTTGCGGTTCGAGATTTTGAAATTTTTTCGGAAGGAGTTTTAGCCCCAAACTTGGTAGATGTGATCCTTGTATTTTTGTTGGCATGCACAAAAACATTCAGCTAAAAACTTGAAGTGTACAAGATTTGAAAAAAGTGTCCCCCATTTCATACACTTTAGTGGCTACTGGCAACAAATTATAAAATCTCAAATGCTCTTTAAGGGGGTGTGAGTTCTCAAGGTTTGATGAAGGATAGGGGGCCAAGTACCTGCACCCATCGCACATCTTGTGCGCACACCCCCCCGGCCCCCCCGATCGTCGGAACCCCAATATCGCGAGTCAGGTTCTCCGGCGATGCTGCGGCGATGGTGCCCCAGTGAAGAAAAATACAGCACCAGCACATGCCCGAGCCCAGCATGTGCTACCGCAACCCTCAGTCCGGTCCGTTCTTAGACTAGGAATGAACTCTGTATGCTTAGACTGGGAATGAACTCCGTATGCCTAAGTAAACCCACGAACTGAGCGTGCAGGTGCTCAGCCGGCCAGAAGGGCAGGATGCGCAAGTCGGGTACCGATCCGGTAACCCCCTACATGCTGCCGATCTTGTTGCCGCAACCCTCAGTCTGGTCTGATCTTAGATTGGGAATGAACTCCGTATGCCTAGGCCAACCAACGAAACGAGCGGACGGGCGGGCACCACGTCGGCCAGAGAGACGGGATGCACAAGTCGGGGATCGATAGGGTGGTAGGTGGGTTTAGGCACATCTTCATTTTCTGCATGCCAATGCCATTTTTCTGGCTTGTAAATTCATACAATGGTCCCTTAAGCCTTCACGTGAAGTTTCATGGCAAGACGACCCATTTTCTATTTTTCACGATTTTTGAAACTTTTTGCGTTTCGGGATTTTTTGAAATTTTTTTGGAAGGAGTTTTGGCCTTAAACTTGGTAGACGTGATCCTTGTATTTTTGTTGGCACGCAAAACAAAATTCAGCTAAAAACTCGAAGTGTACAAGATTTTGTGACCAATTGAAAAAAGTGTCCCCATTTCAGACACTTTAATTGCTACTGGTAGCAAACCTGTAAAATCTCAAATGCTCTTTAAGGAGGTATGAGTTCCCAAGGTTTGATGAGGGATAGGGGGCCAATATAAGGGCCAAGTACCAGCACCCATCGCACATCATGTCCGCACACCCCCTGGCCCCCCAATCTCCAGAACCCCAATGCCGTCGGTCAGCTTCTCAATTGATGCTCTGACGATGGTGCCCCGACGAAGAAAAATGCGGCACCAGCACATGCCCGAGCCCAGCATGTGCTGCCGTAACCCTCGGTCTAGTCTGATCTTAGACGGGAATCAACTCCGTATGCTTAGACTGGGAATGAACTCCGTATGCCTAAGTCAATCCACGAAACGAGCATGCGGGCGCTCAACCGGCCAGAGGGGCGGGATGCGCAAGCTGAAGTTCGACCGGGTCCCCCTCTGCATGCTACCGATCCTGCTGCCCCAACCTTCAGTCTGATCCGATCTTAGATTGGGAATGAACTTTGTATGCCTAAGCCAACCGACGAAACGGGTACACCGTCGACGAATGTGCAAGCTGATGATAGGGTGTAAGGGGTTTAGCATTTATATTTCTGCATGCCATCCATTTTATGGCTTGTAAATTCATACAATGGTCCTTAAGCCTTCACGTGAAGTTTCATGCAAGACAACTTTTTTCTATTTTTCACGATCTTTTGAATACTTTTTAAGGTATCGGTGATTTTTTACAATTTTTTTGGAAGGTGTTTTGACCCCAAAATTGGTAGACTTGATCCTTGTATTTTTGTTGGCATGCACAAAAAAATTCAACTAAAAACTCGAAGTGTACAAGATTTTGTGACCATTTGAAGAAAGTGTCCCCATTTCAGACACTTTAGTGGCTACTGGCAGCAAACCTGTAAAATCTCAAATGCTCTTTAAGGGGGTGTGAGTTCTTGAGGTTTGATGAGGGATAGGGGCCAATATAAGGGGCAAGTACTAGCACCCATCACACATCATGTGCACACACCCCCCGGCCCCCCGATCGCCGGAACCCTAATGCCGCCAGTTAGGTTCTCCGACGATGCTCCGACGATGGTGCCCTGGCGAAGAAGAAGGCGGCACCAGCACATGCTCGAGCCCAGCATGTGCTGCCGCAACCCTCGGTCTGGTCCGATCTTATATTGGGAATGAACTCCGTATGCTTAGACTGGGAATGAACTCTGTATGCCTAAGTCAGCCCTCGAAACGAGGGTGCGAGCGCTCAATCGGCCAGAGGGGCAGGATGCACAGGCCGGGGATCGACCGAGTCCCCCTCTCTGTGCTGCCGATCCTACTCCCACAACCCTCGGTCTGGTTCGATCTTAGATTGGAATGAACTCCGTATGCTTAAGCCAACCGACGAAACGAGCGGGCGGACGGGCGGGCACTACGTTAGCCAGAGGGACAGGATGCGCAAGCCGTGGATCGGTAGGGTGGTACGTGGGTTTAGGCACATCTTCATATTTCTGCTTGCCAAGGCCATTTTTATGGCTTGTAAATTCATACAATGGTCCCTTAAGCCTTCACGTGAACTTTCATGGCAAGACGACTCGTTTTCTATTTTTCATGATTTTCAAAACTTTTTTCGGTTCGGGGTTTTTTAAAATTTTTTCAGAAGGATTTTTAGCCCCAAACTTGGTAGACGTGATCCTTGTAATTTTTTTGGCATGCACCAAAAAATTCAGCTAAAAACTCGAAGTGTACAAGATTTTGTGACCATTTGAAAAAAGTGTCCCCATTTCAGACACTTCAACTGCTATTGGCAGCAAACCTGTAAAATCCCAAATGCTCTTTAAGGGGGTGTGAGTTCTCAAGGTTTGATGAGGGATAGGGGGCCAATATAAGGGCCAAGTACCAGCACCCATCACACATCATGTGCGCACACCCCTCCGGCCCCCCCGATCGTCGAAACCCCAATGCGGTCGGTCAGGTTCTCCGATGATGCTCCGACGATGGTGCCCCGGCGAAGAAAAATGCGGCACCAGCACATGCCCGACCCTAGCATGTGCTACCGCAACCCTCGATCTGGTCCAATCTTAGACTAGGAATGACCTCCGTATGCTTAGACTGGGAATGAACTCTGTATGCCTAAGTCAACCCTCGAAATGAGCGTGCGAGCGCTCAGCCAGCCAGAAGGGTGGGATGCGCAAGCCGGGGATCGGCCGAGTCTCCCTCTGCATGCTGTCGATCCTGCTGTCGCAACCAACGGTTCGGTCCGGTCTGATCTTAGACTGGGAATGAACTCCGTTTGCCTAAGCCAACTGACGAAAGGAGCGGGCGGGCGGGCGTGCGGGCACTACGCTGGCCAGAGAGACGGGATGCGCAAGCCGTGGATCGATAGGGTGGTAGGTGGGTTTAGGTACATCTTTATATTTCTGTGTGCCAATGCCATTTTTATGGCTTGTAAATTCATACAATGGTCCCTTAAGCCTTCACGTGAAGTTTCATGGCAAGACGACTCGTTTTCAATTTTTCACGATTTTTGAAACATTTTACGGTTCACGATTTTTTGAAATTTTTTCAGAAGGAGTTTTGCCCCAAACTTTTTAGACGTGATCTTGTATTTTTGTTGGCATGCACAAAAACATTCAGCTAAAAACTCGAAGTGTACAAGATTTTGTCACCATTTGAAAAAAGTGTCCCCATTTCAGACACTTTAATGGCTACAGGCAGCAAACCCGTAAAATCTCAAATGCTCTTTAAGGGGGAGTGAGTTCTCGAGGTTTGATGAGGGATAGGGGGCCAATATAAGGGCCAAGAACCAACACCCATCGCACATCATGTGCGCACACCCCAATCGGGCCCCCCGATCGTCGGAACCCCAACGCCGTTGGTCAGGTTCTCCGGCGTTGCTCCGATGATGGTGCCCCGACTAAGAGAAATGCGGCACCAGCACATGCCTGAGCCCAACATGTGCTGGCGCAACCCTCGGTCCGGTCCGATCTTAGACTGGGAATGAACTCCGTATGCCTGAGTCAACAAATGAAATGAGTGTGCGGGTGCTCAGCCGGCCAGAGGGGCAGGCTGCGCAAGCCTGGGATCGGTCGGGTCCCCCTCTGCGTGCTGTCGATCCTGCTACTGCAACCCTCGGTCCGGTCCGATCTTAGCTGGGAATGAACTCCGTATGCCTAAGCCAACCGACAAAATGAGTGGGCGGTCGGGCGGGCGGGCATTACGTCGGCCAGAGAGACGAGATGCGCAAGCCGTGGATCGATAGGGTGGTAGGTGGGTTTAGGCACATCTTCATATTTCTTCATGCCAATGCCATTTTTATGGCTTGTAAATTCATACAATGGTCCTTTAAGCCTTCACGTGAAGTTTCATGGCAAGACGACTCGTTTTCTATTTTTTACGATTTTCAAAACTTTTTATGGTTTGACATTTTTTAAAATATTTTCGGAAGGAGTTTTGGCCCCAAACTTGGTAGACGTGATCCTTGTATTTTTGTTGGCATGCACAAAAACATTAAGCTAAAAACTCAAACTATACAACATTTTGTGACCATTTGAAAAAAATGTCCCCATTTCAGACACTTTAATTGCTACTGGCAGCAAACCTGTAAAATCTCAAATGCTCTTTAAGGGGGTGTGAGTTCTTGAGGTTTGATGAGGGATAGGGGGCCAATATAAGGGCCAAGTACAAGCACCCGTCGCACATCATGTGCGCACACCCCCCGGCCCCCCGATCGCTGGAACCCCAATGCTGTCGGTCAGGTAGTCGGTATGCCTAAGTCAACCCACAAAACGAGCGTGCGGGCGCTCAGCCTGCCAGAGGGGCGAGATGCGCAAGCCAGGGATCGATCGAGTCCCCCTCTGCGTGCTGCCAATCCTGCTGCCCCAACCCTCGGTCCGGTCTGATCTTATACTGGAATGAACTCCATATGCCTAAGCCAACCAACGAAACGAGTGGGCGGGCGGGCTGGCGGGCACTACGTCGGCCAGAGAGATAGGATGCTCAAGCCGTGGATCGATAGGGTGGTAGGTGGGTTTAGGCACATCTTCATATTTCTACGTGCCAATGCCATTTTTATGGCTTGTCAATTGATACAATGGTCCCTTAAGCATGCACGTGAAGTTTCATGGCAAGTCGACTTGTTTTCTATTTTTCACAATTTTTGAAACTTTTTGCAGTTCAAGATTTTTTAAAATTTTTTTGAAAGGAGTTTTGGCCCCAAACTTGGTAGACATGATCCTTGTATTTTGTTGGCATGCACAAAACAATTCAGCTAAAAACTCAAAGTGTACAAGGTTTTGTGACCATTTGATAAAAGTGTCCCCATTTCAGACACTTTAATGGCTACTGCCAGCAAACCTGTAAAATCTCAGATGCTCTTTAAGGGGGTGTGAGTTCTTGAGGTTTGATGAGGGATAGGGGGCCAATATAGGGGCCAAGTACCAGCACCCATCGCACATCATGTGCGCACACACCCCCCTCGCCCCCCCGATCGCCAGAACCCCAATGCCTCCGGTCAGGTTCTCCGGCGATGCTTCGGTGATGGTGCCCCGACGAAGAAAAATGCGGCACCAGCACATGCCCAAGCCTAGCATGTGCTGTCGTAACCCTCGGTCCGATCTGATCTTAGACTGGGAATGAACTCCGCATGCTTAGACTAGGAATGAACTCCGTATGCCTAAGTCAACCCACAAAACGAGCGTACGGGCGCTCAGCCGACCAGAGGGACGAGATGCGTAAGCCGAGGATCGGCCGGTCCCCCTCTACGTGCTGCCGATCCTGCTGCCACAATCCTTGGTCCGGTCCGATCTTAGACTATGAATGAACTCCGTATGCCTAAGCTAACCGACGAAACGAGCGGGCAGGCGGGCGGGCACTACGCTGGCCAGAGAGACCGGATGCGCAAGCCGTGGATCGATAGGGTGGTAGGTGGGTTTAGGCACATCTTCATATTTCTACGTGCCAATGCCATTTTTATGGCTTGTAAATTCATACAATGTTCTCTTAAGCCTTCACGTGAAGTTTCATGGCAAGATGACTCATTTTCTATTTTTCATGATTTTTGAAACTTTTTGCGGTTCGGGATTTTGTAAAATTTCTTCGGAAGGAGTTTTGGCCCCAAACTTTGTAGACGTGATCCTTGTATTCTTGTTGGCATGCACAAAGAAATTCAGCTAAAAACTCGAAGTGTACAAGATTTTGTGATGATTTGAAAAAAGTGTCCCCATTTCAGACACTTTAATGGCTACTGGCAGCAAACCTGTAAAATCTCAAATGCTCTTTAAGGGGGTGTGAGTTCTCGTAGTTTGATGAGGGATAGGGGGCCAATATGAGGGCCAAGTACAGCACCCATCGCACATTATGTGCGCACACCCCCCCTGGCCCCCCCGATCGCCAGAACCCCAATGCAGTCGATCAAGTTCACCGACGATGGTGCCCCGACGAACAAAAATTCGGCACCAGCACATGCCCGAGCCCAGCATGTGCTGTCGCAACCCTCAGTCCAGTCCGATCTTAGATTGGGAATGAAATACGTATGCTTAGATTGGGAATGAACTCCGTATGCCTAAGTCAACCCATGAAACGAGCGTGCGGGCGCACAGTCGGCCAGAGGGGCGGGGTGCACAAGCTGGGGATCGATCGGGTCCCCCTCTACGTGCTGACAATCCTACTGCCACAACCCTCGGTCTGATCCATTCTTAGACTGGGAATGAACTCCGTATGCCTAAGCCAACAAACGAAATGAACGGCCGGGCGGACGGGCACTACGCCGGCCAGAGAGACGGGATGCGCAAGCCGTAGACGTGATCCTTGTATTTTTGTTGTCATGCATAAAAACATTTTGCTAAAAACTCGAACTGCACAAGATTTTGTGACCATTTGAAAAAGGTGTCCCATTTCAGACACTTTAATGGCTACTGGCAGCAAACCTATAAAATCTCAAATGCTCTTTAAGGGGGTGTGAGTTCTCGAGGTTTGATGAGGGATAGGGAGCCAATATAAGGGCCATGTACCAGCACCCATCGCGTGCTGCCGATCCTGCTGTCTCAACACTCCGTATGCCTAAGCCAACCGACGAAACAAGCGGGCACTACGCCGACTAGAGACACGGGATGCGCAAGCCGTGGATCGATAGGGTGGTAAGTTGGTTTAGGCACATCTTCATATTTCTACATGCCAATGCCATTTTTATGGCTTGTAAATTCATACAATGGTCCCATAAGCATTCACGTGAAGTTTCATGGCAAGACGACTCGTTTTCTATTTTTCACGATGTTTGAAACTTTTTACGGTTCAGGATTTTTTAAAATTTTTTTGGAAAGGGTTTTTGCCCCAAACTTGGTAGACGTGATCCTTGTATTTTTGTTGGAATGCATAAAAAAATTCAGCTAAAACCTCGAAGTGTACAAGATTTTACGACCATTTGAAAAAAGTGTACCCATTTTAGACACTTTAATGGCTACTGGCAGCAAATCTGTAAAATCTCAAATGCTCTTTAAGGGGATGTGAGTTCTCGAGGTTTGATGAGGGATAGGGGGCCAATATAAGGGCCAAGTGCCAGTACCCATCACACATCATGTGCGCACACCCCCCCTAGCCCCTCCGATTGTCGGAACCCCAATGCCGTCGGTCAGGTTCTCCAGCGATGCTCCGGCGATGGTGCCCCGGTGAGGAAAAATATGGCACCAGCACATGTTCGAGCCCAGCATGTGCTACCGTAACCCTCGGTCTGGTCTGATGTTAGACTGGGAATGAACTCCGTACGCGTAGACTAGAAATGAACTCCGTATGCCTAAGTCAACCCATGAAACGAGCGTGCGGGCGCTCAGCCGGCCAGAGGGGTGAGATGCGCAAGCCGGGGATGGACCAGGTCTCCCTCTGTGTGCTGCCAATCCTGCTGTCACAATCCTCGGTCTGGTCTGATCTTAGACTGGGAATGAACTTCGTATGCCTAAGCCAACCGACGAAACGAGCGGGCGGGTGAGCAGGCACTACGTCGGCCAGAGAGATGGGATGCGCAAGCCGTGTATCGATAGGGTGGTAGGTGGGTTTAGGCACATCTTCATATTTGTGCATGCCAATTCCATTTTTATGGCTTGTAAATTCATACAATGGTCCCTTAAGCCTTCACGTGAAGTTTCATGGCAAGACGACTCGTTTTTTATTTTTCACGATTTTAGAAACATTTTGCGGTTCGGGATTTTTTAAAATTTTTTCGGAAGGCGTTTTGGCCCTAAACTTCGTAGAGGTGATCCTAGTATTTTTATTGGCATTTACAAAAAAATTCAGCTACAAACTGAAAGTGTACAAGATTTTGTGACCATTTGAAAAAAGTGTCCCCATTTCAGACACTTTAATGGCTACTGGCAGCAAACCTGTAAAATCTCAAATGCTCTTTAAGGGGGTGTGAGTTCTCGAGGTTTGATGAGAGATAGGGGGCCAATGTAAGGGCCAAGTACCAGCACCCATCGCACATAATGTTCGCACACCCCCCCGGCCCCCCGATCGCCGGAACCCTATTGTCGTCAGTCAGGTTCTCCGGTGATGCTCCGACGATGGTGCCTCGGTGCAAAAAATGCACCACCAGCACATGCCCGAGCCCAACATGTGCTGCCGCATCCCTCGGTCCTGTCTGATCTTGCACTGGGAATTAACTCCGTCTGCTTAGACTAGGAATGAACTCCGTATGCCTAAGTCAACCGACGAAACGAGCGTGCGGGCGTTCAACCAACCAGAGGGGCGAGATACACAAGCCGGGGATCGACTGGGTCCCCCTCTATGTGCTGTTGATCTTGCTGCCACAACCCTCGGTCCGGTCTGATCTTAGACTGGGAATGAACTCTGTATGCCTAAGCCAACCGACGAAACGAGCGGGAGAACGGGAGGGCGGGCACTACGTCGGCCAGAGAGACGGGTTGCGCAAGCCCTGGATCGATAGGGTGGTAGGTAGGTTTAGGCACATCTTCATATTTCTACGTGCCAATGCCATTTTTATGGCTTGTAAATTCATACAATGGTCCCTTAAGCCTTCATGTGAAGTTTCATGGCAAGACGACTAGTTTTCTATTTTTCACGATTTTCAAAATTTTTTACGGTTCAGGATTTTTTAAAATATTTTCGAAAGGATTTTTGGCCCCAAACTTGGTAGGCGTGATCCTTGTAATTTTGTTGGCATGCATACAAAAATTCAACTAAAAACTCCAGGTGTACAAGATTTTCTGACCATTTGAAAAAAATGTCCCCATTTCAGACACTTTAATCGCTACTGGCAGCAAACCTGTAAAATCTCAAATGCTCTTTAAGGGGTGGGAGTTCTCAAGGTTTAATGAGGGATAAGGGGCCAATATAGGGGCCAAGTACCACCACCCATCGTACATCATGTGCGCACACCCCCCTGGCCCCCCCGATCGCCGGAACCCCTATGCCGCCGGTCAGGTTCTCCGGTGATGCTCCGGCGATGGTGCCCCGGCAAAGAAAAATGTGGCCCCAGCACATGCCCAAGCTGAGCATGTGCTGCCGCAACCATCGGTCCAGTCCGATCTTAGACTGGGAATGAACTCCGTATGCTTAGACTGGGAATGAACTCCGTATGCCTAAGTCAACCCACGAAACGAGCGTGCGGGCGCTCAGGCGGCTAGAGGGTCGGGATGCGCAAGCCGGGGATCGACCGGGCCCCCCTCTGCGTGCTGCCGATCCTGCTACCGCAACCCTCGATTTGGTCCAATGTTAGACTAGGAATGAACTCTGTATGCCTAAGCCAACCGACGAAACGAGCGAGCCGGGCGTGCGGGCGGACACTACGTCGGCCAGAGAGACGGGATGCGCAAGCCGTGGATCGATAGGGTGGTAGGTTGGTTTAGGCACATCTTCATATTTCTGTGTGCCAATGCCATTTTTATGGCTTGTAAATTCATACAATGGACCCTTAAGCCTTAATGTGAAGTTTCATGGCAAGATGACTCGTTTTCTATTTTCCACGATTTACAAAACTTTTTTCGGTTCGCGATTTTTTAAAATTTTTTCAGAAGGATTTTTGGCCCCAAACCTGGTAGATGTGATCCTTGTATTTTTTTTCACATGCACAAAAAAAATCAGCTAAAAACTCGAAGTGTACAAGATTTTGTGACCATTTGAAAAAAGTGTCCTCATTTCAGACACTTTAATGGCTACTGGCAGCAAACCTATAAAATATCAGATGCTCTTTGAGGGGGTGTGAGTTCTCGAGGTTTGATGAAGGATAGGGGGCCAATATAAGGGCCAAGTACCAGCACCCATCACACATCATGTGCGCACACCCCCCGGCACCCCCGATTTTTGGAACCCCAATGCCGCCGTTCAGGTTCTCCGACGATGCTCCGACGAAGAAAAATGCGACACCAGCACATGCCCGAGCCCAGCATGTGCTGCCGTAACCCTTGGTCTGGTCTGATCTTAGACTGGGAATGAACTTCGTATGCTTAGACTCGGAAGGAACTCTGTATGCCTAAGTCAACCCATGAAGCAAGCGTGCAGGCGCTCAGCCGGCCGGAGGGACGCGATGCGCATGCCGGGGATCGACCGGGTCCCCTCTACGTGCTGCCGATCATGCTGTCGCAACCCCCTGTCCGGTCCAATCTTAGACTGGGAAGGAACTCCATATGCCTAAGCCAACCGATGAAACGAGCGGGCTGGCGGGCGGGCGGGCACTATGCCGACAAGAGAGACGGGATGCGCAAGCCGTGGATCGATAGGGTGGTAGGTGGGTTTAGCCACATCTTCATATTTCTGCATGCGAATGCCATTTTTATGGCTTGTAAATTCATACAATGGTCGCTTAAGCCTTCACGTGAAGTTTCATGGCAAGATGACTCGTTTTCTATTTTTCACGATTTTCAAATCTTTTTACGGTTTGAGATTTTTTAAAATTTTTTCGGGAAGGATTTTTGGCCCCAAACTTGGTAGACGTGATCCTTGTATTTTTTTTGGCATGCATAAAAAAATTCAGTTAAAAACTTGAAGTGTACAAGATTTTGTAACCATTTGAAAAAAGTGTCCCCATTTCAGACACTTTAATGGCTACTGGCAGCAAACCTGTAAAATCTCAAATGCTCTTTAAGGGGGTGTGAGTTCTTGAGGTTTGATGAGGGATAAGGGGCCAATATAGGGCCAAGTTCCAGCACCCATCGCACATCATGTGTGCACACCCCCCCGGCCACCCCGATCGCCGGAACCCCAATGCTGCCGGTCAGGTACTCTGGCGATGCTCCGGTGATGGTGCCTAGACGAAGAAAAATACGGCACCAGCACAAGCCTGAGCCCAGCATGTGCTGCCGCAAGCCTCGGTCCAATCCGATCTTAGACTGGGAATGAACTTCGTATGCTTAGACTGGGAATGAACTCCGTATGCCTAAGCCAACCGATGAAATGAGCGAGCAGGTGGGTGGGCGGACACTACGCTGGCCAGAGAGATGGGATGCGCAAGCCGTGGATCGAGTGGGTGGTAGGTGGATTTAGGAACATCTTCATATTTCTACGTGCCAATGCCTTTTTTATGGCCTGTAAATTCATACAATGGTCCCTTAAGCTTTCACGTGAATCTTCATGGCAAGACGACTCATTTTCTATTTTTCACGATTTTCAAAACTTTTTACGGTTTGAGATTTTTTAAAATTTTTTTGAAAGGAGTTTTGGCCCCAAACTTGGTAGATGCGATCCTTGTATTTTTTTTGGCATGCACAAAAATATTCAGCTAAAAACTAGAAGTGTACAAGATTTTGTTACCATTTGAAAAAAAGTGTCCCCTATTTTAGACACTTTAATGGCCACTGGCAACAAACCTGTAAAATCTCAAATGCTCTTTAAGGGGGTGTGAGTTCTCGAGGTTTGATGAGGGATGGGGGCCAATATAAGGGCCCAGTACCAGCACCCATCGTACATCATGGGCGCACAGCCCCCCGACCCCCCCGATCGCCGGAACCCCAATGCCACCTGTCAGGTTCTCCATGGATGCTCCGGCGATGGTGCCTCAGCGAAGAAAAATACGGCACCAGCACATGCCCGAGCCCAGCATGTGCTGCCGCAACCCTCGGTCCGCTCCGATCTTAGACTGGGAATGACCTCTGTATGCCTAAGTCAACCCACGAAAGGAGCGTGCGGGCGCTCAGTCGGCTAGAGGGGCGGGATGCGCAAGCCGGGGATCGTCCGGGTCCCCCTCTGCCTGCTGTCGATCCTGCTGTCACAACCCTCGGTTTGGTCCAATCTTAGACTGGGAATGAACTCCGTATGCCTAAGCCAACTGACGGAACAAGCGGCGGGTGGGCGGACAGGCACAACGCCGGCCAGAGAGACGGGATGCGCAAGCCGTGGATCGATAGGGTGGTAGGTGGGTTTAGGCACATCTTCATATTTCTGCATGCCAAGGCCATTTTTATGGCTTGTAAATTCATACAATGGTCCCTTAAGCCTTCACGTGAAGTTTCATGGCAAGACGACTCGTTTTCTATTTTTCACGATTTTCAAAACTTTTTACGATTCGAGATTTTTTAACATTTTTTCGGAAGGAGTTTTGGCCCCAAACTTGGTAGCCGTGATCCTTGTATTTTTTTTGGCATGCACAAAAATATTCAGCTAAAAACTCAAAGTTTATAAGTTTTGTAACCATTTCAAAAAAATGTCTCCATTTCAGATACTTTCATGGCTACTGGCAGTAAACCTGTAAAATCTCAAATGCTCTTTAAGGGGATGTGAGTTCTCGAGGTTTGACGACGGATAGGGGGCCAATATAAGGGCCAAGTACCAGCACCCATCGCACATAATGTGCGCACACCCCCCGGCCCCCCCCGATCGCCAGAACCCCAATGCCGTCGGTCAGGTTCTCCGGTGATGCTCCGGAGATGGTGCTCCGACGAAGAAAAATGCGGCACCAGCACATGCCTGAGCCCAGCATGTGCTGTCGTAACCCTTGGTCCGATCCGATCTTAGGCTGGGAATGAACTTCGTATGCTTAGACTGGGAATGAACTCGTATGCCTAAGTCAACCCATGAAACGAGCGTGCGGGCGCTCAGCCGGCCAGAGGGGCGGGATGCGCAAGCCGGGGATCGGCCAAGTCCCCCTCTGGGTGATGTCGATCTTGCTGCTGCAACCGTTAGTCCGGTCCAATTTTAGACTAGGAATGAACTCCGTATGCCTAAGCCGACCGACGAAACGAGCGAGCGGGCAGGCGGGCGAGCACTACGTCGACCAGAGAGACGGGATGCGCAGGCCATGGATCGATAGGGTGGTAGGTGCGTTTAGGCACATCTTAACATTTCTGCATGCCAATGCCATTTTTATTGCTTGTAAATTCATACAATGGTCCCTTAAGCCTTCACGTGAAGTTTCATGGCAAGACGACTCGTTTTCTATTTTTCACGATTTTTGAAACTTTTTTCGGTTCGGGATTTTTTTAAATTTTTTCAGAAGGAGTTTTGGCACCAAACTTGGTAGACGTGATCCTTGTATTTTTTTTGGCATGCACAAAAAAATTCAGCTAAAAACTCGAAGTGTACAAGAGTTTGTGACCATTTTAAAAAATTGTCCCCATTTTAGACACTTTAATGGCTACTGGCAGCAAATCTATAAAATCTAAAATGCTCTTTAAGGGGTTGTGAGTTCTTGAGGTTTGATGAGGGATAGGGGGATATTATACGGGCCAAGTACCAGCACCCATCGCACATCATGTGCGCACACCCCCCGGCCCCCCGATGCCGGAACCCCAATGCCGCAGGTCAGGTTCTCCTGGCGATGCTCCGACGATGGTACCCCGACGAAAAAAAATGTGGCACCAGCACATGCCCAAGCCTAGCAAGTGCTGCCGTAACCCTCGGCCTGATCCGATCTTAGACTGGGAATGAAATCCGTATGCTTAGATTGGGAATGAACTCCGTATGCCTAAGTCAACCCACGAAACGAGTGTGCAGGTGCTCAGCCGGTCAGAGGGGTGGGATGCGTAAGCCGGGGATCGACTGGGTCCCCTCTGTGTGCTGCCGATTTTACTGCCCCAACCCTCGGTCTGGTCTGATCTTAGACTGGGAGTGAACTCCGTATGCCTAAGCCAACCGACGTAATGAGCGGGCGGGCCGACGGGCGAGCATGACGCCCTCCAGAGAGACGGGATGCGCAAGCCGTGGATCGATTGGGTGGTAGCTGGGTTTAGGCACATCTTCATATTTCTGCATGCCAATGCCATTTTTATGGCTTGTAAATTCATACAATGGTCCCTTAAGCCTTCACGTGAAGTTTCATGGCAAGACGACTCGTTTTTATATTTTTCATGATTTTCGAAACTTTTTACTCTTTGGGATTTTTTAAAATTTTTTCGGAAGGAGTTTTAGCCCCAACTTGGTAGACATGATCCTTGTATTCTTTTTGGCATGCACAAAAAAATTCAGCTAAAAAGTCAAAGTGTACAAGATTTTGTGACCATTTCAAATAAATGTCCCCATTTCAGACATTTTAATGGCTATTGGCAGCAAACCTGTAAAATCTCAAATGCTCTTTAAGGGGGTGTGAGTTCTCGAGGTTTGATGAGGGATAGGGGGCCAATATAAGGGCCAAGTACCAGCACCCATCGCACATCATGTGCGCACACCCCCCCAGCCCCCCGATCACCGGAACCCCAATGCCGCAGGTCAGGTTCTCTGGCGATGCTCCGACGATGGTGCCAGCATAGAAAAATACGGTACCAGCACATGCTCGAGCCCAGCAAGTGCTGCCTCAACCCTCGGTCTAATCCGATCTTAGACTAGGAATGAACTCCGTATGCTTAGGCTGGGAATTAACTCCGTATGCCTAAGTCAACCCACGAAACGAGCGTGCAGGCACTCAGTCAGCCAGAGGGGTAGGATGCGTAAGCCAGGGATCGATCGGGTCCCCCTCTGCGTGCTGTCGATCCTGCTGCTGCAACCCTCGATCCGATCCGATCTTAGACTGGGAATGAACTCCATATGCCTAAGCCAACCGACAAAACGAGCGGGCGGACGGGCGGGCGGGCACAACGTTGGCCAGAGAGACAGGACGCGCAAGCCGTGGATCGATAGGGTGGTAGGTGGGTTTAGGCATATCTTCATATTTCTACGTGCCAATGCCATTTTTGTGGCTTGTAAATTCATACAATGGTCCCTTAAGCCTTCACGTGAAGTTTCAAGGCAAGACAACTCATTTTCTATTTTTCACGATTTTTGAAACTCTTTACGGTTCAGGATTTTTTAAAATTTTTTCGGATGAATTTTGTTCCCAAATGTGGTGGACGTGATCCTTGTATTTTTTTTGGCATGCACAAAAAAATTCACCTAAAAACTCGAAGTGTATAAGATTTTTGTAACCATTTGAAAAAAGTGTCCCCATTTTAGACACTTTAATGGCTACTGGTAGCAAACCTATAAAATCTCAATTGCTTTTTAAGGGGGTGTGAGTTCTCGAGGTTTGATGAGGGATAGGGGGCCAATATAAGGGCCAAGTACCAGCACCCATCGCACATCATGTGCGCACACCCCCCGGCCCCCCCGATCGTCAGAACCCCAATGCCGTCGGTCAGGTTCTCCGATGATGGTGCCCCAGCGAAGAAAAATGCGGCACCAGCACATGCCCGAGCCCAACATGTGCTACCGCAACCCTCGGTCTGGTCCGATTTTAGACTGGGAATGAACTTCGTATGCTTAGACTGGGAATGAACTCCGTATGCCTAAGTTAACCCACGAAACGAGCGTGCGGGTGCTCAGCCGGCCAGAGGGGAGAGATGCGCAAGCTGGGGATCGATCGGGTCCCCCTCTTCGTGATACCGATCCTGCTGCCATAACCCTTGGTCCGGTCTGATCTTAGACTGGGAATGAACTTAGTATGCCTAAGCCAACCGACGAAAGGAGCAGTCGGGCCAATATAAGGGCCAACCTGTAAAATCTCAGACACTTTAATTGCTACTGGAAGCAAACCTGTAAAATCTCAAATGCTCTTTAAGGGGGTGTGAGCTCTCGAGGTTTGATGAGGGATAGGGGGCCAATATAAGGGCCAAGTACTAGCACCCATCGCACATCATGTGCGCACACCCCCCCTGATCATCGAAACCCCAATGCCGTCAGTCAGGTTCTCCGATGATGCTCCGGTGATGGTGCCTCGACGAAGAGAAATACGGCACCGCACATGCCTGAGCCCAGCATGTGCTACCGTAACCCTCGGTTCGGTCCGATCTTAGACTGGGAATAAACTCCGTATGCTTAGACTGGGAATAAACTCTGTATGCCTAAGTTAACCCACGAAACAAGCGTCCGGGCGCTCAGTCGACCAGAGGAGCGAGATGCACAAGCCGAGGATCGATCGGGTCCCCCTCTGCATGCTGCCAATCCTGTTGTCCTAACCCTTGGTCTGATCCAATCTTAGACTGGGAATGAACTCCGTATGCCTAAGCCAACCGACGAAAGGAGCGGACGGGCGGGCGGGCATTACGCCAGCCAGAGAGACGGGATGCGCAAGCCGTGGATCGATAGGGTGATAGGTGGGTTTAGGCACATCTTCATATTTCTACGTGCCAATGCCATTTTTATGGCTTGTAAATTCATACATTGGTCCCTTAAGCCTTCACGTGAAGTTTCATGGCAAGACAACTAATTTTCTATTTTTCACGATTTTTGAAACCTTTTGTGGTTTAGGATTTTTTAAAATTTTTTTGGAAGGAGTTTTGGCCCCAAACTTGGTAGACGTAATCCCTGTATTTTTGTTGGCATGCACAAAAAAATTTAGCTAAAAACTTGAAGTGTACAAGATTTTGTAAACATTTGAAAAAAGTGTCCCCATTTCAGACACTTTAATGGCTACTGGCAGCAAACCTGTAAAATCTCAAATGCTCTTTAAGGGGGTGTGAGCTCTCGAGGTTTGATGAGGGATAGGGGCCCAATATAAGGCCCAAGTACTAGCACCCATCGTACATCATGTGCGCACACCCTCTGGTCCCCCTGATCATCGGAACCCCAATGCCGTCAGTCAGGTTCTCCGGCGATGCTCCGGTGATGGTGCCTCGACGAAGAAAAATGCGGCACCAGCACATGCCCAAGCCTAGCATGTGCTACCACAACCCTCAGTCCGGTCTGATCTTAGACTAGGAATTAACTCTGTATGCTTAGACTGGGAATGAACTCCGTATGCCTAAGTCAACCCACGAAATGAGCGTGCGGGCGCTCAGTCGGCCAGAGGGGCGGGATGCGTAAGCCGAGGATCGGTCGAGTCCCCTTCTGCGTGCTACTGATCCTGCTGTCGCAACCCTATTTTCAGTTTGATCTTACACTGGGAATGAACTCCGTATGCCTCAGCCAACCGACGAAATGAGCGGGAGGGCGGGCGGGCACTACGCCGACTAGAGAGACGGGATGCGCAAGCCCTGGATCGATAGGGTGGTTGGTGGGTTTAGGCACATCTTCATATTTCTGTGTGCAAAATGCCATTTTTATGGCTTGTAAATTCATACAATGGTCCCTTAAGCCTTCACATGAAGTTTCATGGCAAGACGACTCGTTTTTTATTCTTCAGGATTTTTGAAACTTTTTGTGGTTCAGGATTTTTTAAAATTTTTTCGGAAGGAGTTTTGGTGCCAAACTTGGTAGACGTGATCCTTGTATTTTTGTTGGCATGTACAAAAAAATTCAGCTAAAAACTCGAACTGTACAAGATTTTGTGACCATTTGAAAAAAGTGTCCCTAATTTAGACACTTTAATGGCTACTGGCAGCAAACCTGTAAATCTCAAATGCTATTTAAGGGGGTGTGAGTTCTTGAGGTTTGATGAGGGATAGGGGGCCAATATAAGAGCCAAGTACCAGCACCCATCACACATCATGTGTGCACATCCCCCGGCCCCACCGATCGTCGGAACCCCCAATGCCGCTGGTCAGGTTCTCCGGCGTTGGTGCCCCGACAAAGAAAAATGCGACACCAGCACATGCTCGAGCCCAGCATGTGCTGTCGCAACCCTCGGTCCGGTCCGATCTTAGACTGGGAAAGAACTCCGTATGCCTAAGTCAACACATGAAACGAGCATGCGGGCGCTCAACCGGCCAGAGGGGCAGGATGCGCATGTCAGGGATCGATCGGGTCCCCCTCTGTGTGCTGCCTATCCTGCTGTCGTAACCCTCAGTCAGGTCTGATCTTAGACTGGGAATGAACTCCGTATGCCTAAGCCAACCGATGAAATGAGCAGGCGGGCGGGCTCTACGCCGGCTAGAGAGACGGGATGTGCAAGCTGTGGATCAATAGGGTGGTAGGTGGGTTTAGGCACATCTTTATATCTCTGCATGCCAATGCCATTTTTATGGCTTGTAAATTCTTACAATGGTCCTTTAAGCCTTCGCATGAAGTTTCAAGACAAGACGACTCGTTTTCTATTTTTCACGATTTTTAAATTTTTTTACGATTTTAGATTTTTTAAAATTTTCTTACAAGCAGTTTTGACCCCAAACTTGGTAGACGTGATCCTTGTATTTTTTTTGGCATGCATAAAAAAATTCAGCTAAAAGCTCGAAGTGTACAAGATTTTGTGACCATTTGAAAAAAGTGTCCCCATTTTAGACACTTTAATGGCTACTGGCAGCAAACCTGTAAAATCTCAAATGCTCTTTAAGGGGGTGTGAGTTCTCGAGGTTTGATGAGGGATAGGGGACCAATATAAGGGCCAAGTACCACCACCCATCGCACATCATGTGTGCACACCCCGCCCGGGCCCCAGATCATCGGAACCCCAATACCGCCAGTCAGGTTCTTCGGCGATGCTCCGACGATGGTACCCCGACGAAGAAAAATGTGGCACCAGCACATGCTCGAGCCTAGCATGTGCTGCCACAACCCTCGGTCCGGTCCGATCTTAGATTGGGAATGAACTTCGTATCGCTAGACTGGGAATGAACTCCGTATGCCTAAGTCAACCCATGAAACGAGCGTGCGGGCGCTCAGCCGGCCAGAGGGGCAGGATGTGCAAGCCGAGGATCGATCGGGTCCTCCTCTGCATGTTGTCAATCCTGCTGCTACAACCCTCAGTTCACTCCAATCTTAGACTGGGACTGAACTCTGTATGCCCAAGCCAACCGACGAAACGAGCGGGCGGGCGGGCGGATGAGCACTACGCCGTCCAGAGAAACGGGATGCACAAGCCGTGGATCGATAGGGTGGTAGGTGGGTTTAGGCACATCTTCATATTTCTATGTGCCAATGCCATTTTTATGGCTTGTAAATTCATACAATGGTCCCTTAAGCCTTCACGTGAAGTTTCATGGCAAGATGACTCATTTTCTATTTTTCACATTTTTTGAAACTTTTCACGGTTTGGGATTTTTTAAACTTTTTTCCCAAGGAGTTTTGGTCCCTAACTTGGTAGACGTGATCCTTGAATTTTTTATGGCATGCACAAAAAAATTCAGCTAAAAACTCAAAGTGTACAAGATTTTGTGACCATTTGAAAAACGTGTCCCCATTTCAGACACTTTAATGGCCACTGGCAGCAAACCTGTAAAATCTCAAATGCTCTTTAAGGGGGTGTGAGTTCTTGAGGTTTGATGAGGGATAGGGGGCCAATATAAGGGCCAAGTACCAGCACCCATTGCACATCATGTGCCCACACCCCCCCGGCCCCCCCGATCGCCGAAACCTCAATGTCGTCGGTCAGGTTCTCCGACGATGCTCCGGTAATGGTGCCCCGACGAAGAAAAATGTGGCACCAGCACATGCCCGAGCCCAGCATGTGCTGTCGCAACCCTCGGTTCGGTACAATCATAGACTGGCAATGAACTCCGTATGGTTAGACTGGGAATGAACTCCGTATGCCTAAGTCAACCCACGAAACGAGCGTGCAGGCGCTCAGCCGACCAGAAGGGCGGGATGCGCAGGCCAAGGATCAGCCGAGTCCCTCTCTACGTGCTACCGATCTTGCTACCATAACCCTCGATCCGGTCCAATCTTAGACTGGGAATGAACTCCGTTCGCCTAAGCCAACCGATGAAATGAGCGGGTGGGCGGGGGGGCGGGCACTATGCTGGCTAGGGACACAGGATGCGCAAGCCGTGGATCGATAGGGTGGTAGGTGGGTTTAGGCACATCTTCATATTTCTGCATGCCAATTCCTTTTTTATGGCTTGTAAGATCATACAATGGTCCTTTAAGCCTTCAAGTGAAGTTTCATGGCAAGACGACTCGTTTTCTATTTTTCATGATTTTTGAAACTTTTTGTGGTTCGGGATTTTTTAAAATTTTTTCAGAAGGGATTTTGGCCCCAAACTTGGTAGACGTGATCCTTGTATTTTTGTTGGCATGCATAAAAAAATTCAGCTAAAAACACGAAGTGTACAAGATTTTGTGACCATTTGAAAAAAGTATCCCCATTTCAAACACTTTAATGGATATTGGCAGCAAGCCTGTAAAATATCAAATGCTCTTTAAGGGGGTGTGAGTTCTCGAGGTTTGATGAGGGATAGGGGGCCAATATAAGGGCCAAGTACCAGCACCCATCACACATCATGTGCGCACACCCCCTCGGGCCCCCGATCGTCGGAACCCTAATGCCGCCGGTCAGGTTCTCCGGTGATGCTCCGACGGTGGTACCCCGACGAAGAAAAATGTGGCACCAGCCCATGCTTGAGCCCAGCATGTGCTACCGTAACCCTTGGTCTGATCTGATCTTAGATTGGGAATGAACTCCGTATGCCTAAGTCGACCCACGAAACGAGCGTGCGGGCGCTCAGTCGGCTAGAGGGGCGGGATGCGTAAGTCGGGGATTGGCCGGGTCCCCCTCTGCGTGTTGTCGATCCTACTGCTGCAACCCTTGGTTCGGTCCGATCTTAGACTAGGAATGAGCTCCGTATGCCTAAACCAACCGACGAAACGAGCGGGCGGGCGGGCGGGCAGGCACTACGCCGAGCAGAGTGACGGGATGCGCAAGCCGTGGATCGATAGGGTGGTAGGTGGGTTTAGGCACATCTTCATATTTTTGCGTCCCAATGCCATTGGTCTAGCTTGTAAATTCATACAATGGTCCCTTAAGCCTTCACGTGAAGTTTCATGGCAAGACGACTCGTGTTCTATTCTTCACAATTTTCAAAACTTTTTGCGGTTCGAGATTTTTTGAAATTTTTTCGGAAAGAGTTTTGGCCCTAAACATGGTAGACGCGATCCTTGTATTTTTGTTGGCATGCATAAAAAAATTCAGCTAAAAACTCGAAGTGTACAAGATTTTGTGACCATTTGAAAAAAGTGTCCCCATTTCAGACACTTTAATGGCTACTGGCAGCAAACCTGTAAAATCTCAAATGCTCTTTAAGGGGGAGTGAGCTCTCGAGGTTTGATGAGAGATAGGGGGCCAATATAAGGGCCAAGTACCAGCACCCATCGCACATCATGTGCGCACACCCCCTGATCCCCCCGATCGTCGGAACCCCAATGCCGCCGGTCAGGTTCTACGGCGATGCTCTGACGATGGTGCCCTGACGAAGAAAAATGCATCACCAACACATGCCCGAGCCCAGCATGTGCTGCCGCAACCCTCGGTCCGGTCCGATATTAGACTGGGAATGAACTTCGTATGCTTAGACTGGGAATGAACTCCGTATGCTTAGACTGGGAATGAACTTCGTATGCCTAAGACAACACACGAAACGAGTGTGCAGGCGCTCAACCGGGCAGAGGGGCGGGATGCCCAACCTGGGGATTAGCTGGGTCCCCCTCTACGTGCTGCCAATCCTACTGTCGCAACCCTAGATCCGATCTGATCTTAGACTGGGAAAGAATTTCGTATGCTTAAGCCAACCGACGAAATGAACGGGCGGGTGGGCGGGCGGGCACTACGTCGGCCAGAGAGACGGGATGTGAAAGTCGTGGATCGATAGGGTGGTAGGTGGGTTTAGGCATATCTTCATATTTCTACGTGCCAATGCCATTTTTATGACTTGTAAATTCATACAATGGTCCCTTAACGTTCAAGTGAAGTTTAATGGCAAGACGACTCGTTTTCTATTTTTCATTATTTTTGAAACTTTTTACGGATCAGGATTTTTTAAAATTTTTTCGAAAGGAGTTTTGGTGCCAAAGTTGGTAGACATGATCCTTGTATTTTTTTTGACATGCACAAAAAAATTCAGCTAAAAACTCGAAGTGTACAAGATTTTGTGACCATTTGAAAAAAGTGTCCCCATTTCAGACACTTTAATGGCTACTGGCAGCAAACATGTAAAATCTCAAATGCTCTTTAAGGGGGTGTGAGTTCTCGAGGTTTGATGAGGGATAGGGGGCCAAGATAAGGGCCAAGTACCAGCACCCATCGCACATCATGTGCGCACACCCCCCGGGCCCCCCGATCGTCGAAACCCCAATGCTACCGGTCAGGTTCACCGACGATGCTCCGATGATGGTGCCCCGACGAAGAAAAATACGGCACCAACACATGCCTGAGCCTAGCATGTGCTACCGCAACCCTCGGTCTGGTCCAATCTTAGACTGGGAATGAACTCCGTATGCTTAGACTGGGAATGAACTCCGTATACGTAAGTCAACTCACGAAACGAGCGTGCAGGCGCTCAGCCGGCCAGAGGGGTGGGATGCACAAGCCGGGGATCAGCCAAGTCTCCTTCTATGTGCTGTCGATCCTGCTGCCGCAACCCTCAGTCTAATTCGATCTTAGACTGGGAATGAACTCCGTATGCCTAAGCCAACCGATGAAATGAGCGGGCAGGCGGGCACTACACCGGCCAGAGAGACGGGATGCGCAAGGCGTGGATCGATACGGTGGTAGGTGGTTTTAGGCACATCTTCATATTTCTGTGTGCCAATGCCATTTTTATGGCTTGTAAATTCATACAATGGTCCCTCAAGCCTTCACGTGAAGTTTCATGGCAAGACGACTCGTTTTTTATTTTTCACAATTTTCAAAACTTTTTACGGTTTGGGATTTTTTAAAATTTTTTTGGAAGGAGTTTTGGGCCCAAACATGGTAGACGTGATCCTTGTATTTTTGTTGGCATGCATAAAAAAATTAAGCTAAAAACTCGAACTGTACAAGATTTTGTGACCATTTGAAAAAAGTGTCCCCATTTCAGACACTTTAATGGCTACTGGCAGCAAACCTGTAAAATCTCAAATGCTCTTTAAGGGGGTGTGAGTTCTCAAGGTTTGATGAGGGATAAGGGGCCAATATAAGGGCCAATATAAGGGCCAAGTACCAGCACCCATTGCACATCATGTGCGCACACCCCCCTGAGCCCCCGATCGTCGGAACCCCAATGCCGCCGGTCAGGTTCTCCGGCGATGCTCCGACGATGGTGCCCCGGCGAAGAATAATGCGGCACCAGCACATGCTCAAGCCCAGCATGTACTATCGTAACCCTCGGTCTGATCTGATCTTAGACTGGGAATGAACTCCTTATGCTTAGACTGGGAATGAACTCCGTACGCCTAAGTCAACCCACGAAACGAGCGTGCGGGCGCTCAGCCAGCCAGAAGGGCGGGATGCGTAAGTCGGGGATCGTCCGGGTCCCCCTCTGCGTGCTGTTGATCCTGTTGCTACAACCTTCGATTCGATCTGATCTTAGACTAGGAATGAACTCCGTATGCCTAAGCCGACCGATGAAACGAGCGGCCAGGCGGTCGGGCGGGCACTACGCCGGGCAGAGTGACGGGATGCGCAAGCCGTGGATCGATAGGGTGGTAGGTGGGTTTAGGCACATCTTCATATTTCTACGTGCCAATGCCAGCGGTCTAGCTTGTAAATTCATGCAATGGTCCCTTAAGCCTTCACGTGAAGTTTCATGGCAAGACGACTCGTGTTCTATTTTTCATGATTTTCAAAACTTTTTGCGGTTCGGGATTTTTTAAAATTTTTTTGGAAAGAGTTTTGGCCCCAAACTTGGTAGACGTGATCCTTGTATTTTTTTTGGCATGCACAAAAAAATTCAGCTAAAAACTCGAAGTGTACAAGATTTTGTGACCATTTGAAAAAAGTGTCCCCATTTCAGACACTTTAATGGCTACTGGCAGCAAACCTGTAAAATCTCAAATGCTCTTTAAGGGGGTGTGAGTTCTAGAGGTTTGATGAGGGATAGGGGGCCAATATAAGGGCCAAGTACCAGCACCCATCGCACATCATGTGCGCACACCCCCCCGGCCCCCCGATCGTCGAAACCCCAATGCCGCCGGTCAGGTTCTACGGCGATGCTCCAACGATGGTGCCTCGATGAAGAAAAATGCGTCACCAACACATGCCCGAGCCCAGCATGTGCTGTCGTAACCCTCGGTTCGGTACGATTTTATACTGGGAATGAACTCCGTATGCTTAGACTGGGAATGAACTCCGTATGCTTAGACTGGGAATGAACTCCGTATGCCTAAGACAACACACAAAACGAGCGTGCAGGCGCTCAGTTGGGTAGAGGGGCAGGATGCGCAAGCCGGGGATCAGCCAGGTGCCCCTCTGCATGCTACCGATCCTACTTTCACAACCCTCGATTCGGTCCGATCTTAGACTGTAAATTAACATCGTATGCCTAAGCCAACCGATGAAACGAGCGCGTGGGCGGGCGGACGGGCATTATGCCAGCCAGAGAGATGGGATGTGCAAGCCGTGGATCGATAGGATGGTAGGTGGGATTAGGCACATCTTCATATTTTTACGTGCCAATGCCATTTTTATGGCTTGTAAATTCATATTTCTGCTTAGACTGGGAATGAACTTCATATGCTTAGACTGGGAATGAACTTCGTATGCCTAAGACAATACATGAAACGAACGTGCAGGCGCTCAGTCGGGCAAAGGGGCGGGATGCGCAAGTCGGGGATCAGCCAGGTCCCCCTCTGCATGCTACCGATCCTACTGTCGTAACCCTTGATCCGGTCTGATCTTAGACTGGGAATGAACACCGTATGCCTAAGCCAACCGACGAAACGAATGGGTGGGCGGGCGGGCGGGCGGGCATTACGTCGGCCAAAGAGATGGGATACGCAAGCCATGGATCGATAGGGTGGTAGGTGGGATTAGGCACATCTTTATATTTTTGCGTGCCAATGCCATTTTTATGGCTTGTAAATTCATATTTCTGCTTAGACTGGGAATGAACTCCGTATGCTTAGACTAGGAAAGAACTCCGTACGCCTAAGACAACACACGAAATGAGCGTGCAGGCGCTCAGTCGGGCAGAGGGGTGGGATGAGCAAGTCGGGGATTTATCGGGTCCCCCTCTGCATACTGCCGATCCTGCTGTCGCAACCCTCGATCCGATCCGATCTTAGACTGGGAATGAACACCATATGCCTAAGCCAACCGACGAAATGAGCGGGTGGACGGGCGGGCGGGCATTATGCCGACCAGAAAGATAGGATGCGCAAGCAGTGGATAGATATGGTGGTAGGTGGGATTAGGCACATCTTCATATTTTTGCATGCCAATGCCATTTTTATGGCTTGTAAATTCATATTTCTGCTTAGACTGGGAATGAACTTTGTATGCCTAAGACAACACACGAAACGAGCGTGCAGGCGCTCAGTCGGGCAGAGGGGCGGGATGCGCAAGCCGGGGATTTGCCAGGTCCCCCTCTGCGTGCTGTCGATCCTGCTATTGCAACCCTCGATCCAGTCCGATCTTAGACTGGGAATGAACTCCGTATGCCTAAGCCAGCCGACGAAACGAGCGGGCAGGCGGGCGGGCAGGCACTACACCGGCCAGTGAGACGGGATACGCAAGTCATGGATCGATAGGGTGGTAGGTGGGTTTAGGCATATCTTCATATTTCTACATGCCAATGCCATTTTTATGGCTTGTAAATTCCTGCAATCGTCCCTTAACCTTCAAGTGAAGTTTCATGGCAAGACGACTCATTTTCTATTTTTCACGATTTTTGAAACTTTTTGCGGTTCAGGATTTTTTAAAATTTTTTCGAAAGGATTTTTTGCCCCAAAGTTGGTAGACGTGATCCTTGTATTTTTTTTGGCATGCACAAAAAAATTCAACAAAAAACTCGAAGTGTACAAGATTTTGTGACCATTTGAAAAAAGTGTCCCCATTTCAGACACTTTAATGGCTACTGGCAGCAAACTTGTAAAATCTCAAATGCTCTTTAAGGGGGTGTGAGTTCTCGAGGTTTGATGAGGGATAGGGGGCCAAGATAAGGGCCAAGTACCAGCACCCATCGTCACATCATGTGCGCACACCCCCCGGGCCCCCCGATCGTCGAAACCCCAATGCTATCGGTCAGGTTCACCGACGATGCTTCGACGATGGTGCTCCGACAAAGAAAAATACGGCACCAGCACATGCCCGAGCCCAGCATGTGCAGCCGCAACCCTCGGTCTGGTCTGATCTTAGACTGGGAATGAACTCCGTATGCTTAGACTGGGAATGAACTCCGTATGCGTAAGTCAACCCACGAAACGAGTGTGCGGGCGCTCAGCGGGCCAGAGCGGCGGGATGCGCAAGTTGGGGATCGACTTGCTCTCCTTCTACGTGTTGCCGATCCTACTGCCGCAACCCTTGGTCCACTCTGATCTTAGACGGGGAATGAACTCCGTATGCCTAAGCCAACCGACAAAACGAGTGGGCGGGCAGGCGGGCGGGCACTACGCCGGCCAGAGAGACGGGATGCGCAAGCCGTGGATCGATAGGGTGGTAGGTGGGTTTAGGCACATCTTCATGTTTCTACGTGCCAATGCCATTTTTATGGTTTGTAAATTCATACAATGGTCCCTTAAGCCTTCACGTGAAGTTTAATGGCAAGACGACTCGTTTTCTATTTTTCACGATTTTTGAAACTTTTTACGGTTCGGGATTTTTTAAAATTTTTTCGGAAGGAGTTTTGGCCCCAAAGTTCGTAGACGTTATCCTTGTATTTTTGTTGGCATGCACAAAAAAATTCAGCTAAAAACTCGAAATGTACAAGATTTTCTGACCATTTGAAAAAAGTATGCCCATTTAAGACACTTTAATGGCTACTGGCAGCAAACCTATAAAATCTCAAATGCTCTTTAAGGGGGTGTGAGTTCTCAAGGTTTGATGAGGGATAGGGGGCCAATATAAGGGCCAAGTACCAGTACCCATCCCACATCATGTGCGCACACCCCGCCGAGCCCCCGATAGTCAGAACCCCAATGCCGTCGGTCAGGTTTTTCGACGAAGAAAAATACGGCACCAGCACATGCTCGAGCCTAGCATCTGCTGCTGCAACCCTCGGTCTGGTCTGATCTTAGACTAGGAATGAACTCTGTAATCCTAAGCTAAC
>NW_019167915.1:15983847-16103716 GCF_002303985.1 Durio zibethinus | reverse complement strand
CGACGAAACGAGCGGGTGGGCAGGCGGGCACTACACGGTCAGAGAGACGGAATGCGCAAGCCATGGATCGATAGGGTGGTAGGTGGGTTTGGGCACATCTTCATATTTTTGTGTGCCAATGCCATTTTTATGGCTTGTAAATTCATACAATGGTCCTTTAAGCCTTCACGGGAAGTTTCATGGCAAGACGACTCGTTTTCTATTTTTCAGGATTTTTGAAACTTTTTGCGGTTCAGGATTTTTTAAAATTTTTTTGGAAGGTTTTTTGGCCCCAAACTTGGTAGCTGTGATCCTTGTATATTTTTTGGCATGCACAAAAAAATTCAGCTAAAAAATCGAAGTGTACAACATTTTGTGACCATTTGAAAAAAGTGTCCCCATTTCAGACACTTTAATGGCTACTGGCAGCAAACCTGTAAAATCTCAAATGCTCTTTAAGGGGGTGCGAGTTCTTGAGGTTTGATGAGGGATAGGGGGCCAATATAAGGGCCAAGTACCAGCCCCCATCGCACATCATGTGTGCACACCCCACCGGCCCCCCCGATCGTCGGAACCCCAATGTCGCCGATCAGGTTCTCCAGCAATGCTCCGATGATGGTGCCCCGACGAAGAAAAATACGGCACCAACACATGCCCGAGCGTAGCATGTGCTACCGCAACCCTCAGTCCAGTTTTATCTTAGACTGAGAGTGAACTCCGTATGCTTAGATTGGGAATGAACTCCGTATGCCTAAGTCAACCCACGAAACGAACGTGCAGGCGCTCAGTCGGCCAGAGGGACGGGATGCACAAGCCGGGGATCGACTGCGTCCCCCACTGCGTGCTGTCGTAACCCTCGGTCTGGTCTGATCTTAGATTGGGAATGAACTCCATATGCCAAAGCCAACCGAAGAAACGATCGGGCGGGCGGGCGGGCAGACACTACGCCGGCCAGAGAGACGGGATGCGCAAGCTGTGGATCGATAGGGTGGTAGGTGGGTTTAGGCACATCTTCATATTTCTACATGCCAATGCCATTTTTATGGCTTGTAAATTCATACAATGGTCCCTTAAGCCTTCACGTGAAGTTTCTTGGCAAGACGACTCGTTTTCTATTTTTCACGATTTTGGAAACTTTTTACAATTTAGTATTTTTTAAAATTTTTTCGGAAAGAGTTTTGGAACCAAACTTGGTAGCCGTGATCCTTGTATTTTTTTTGGCGGGCACAAAAAAATTCAGCTAAAAACTCGAAGTGTACAAGATTTTGGGACCATTTGAAAAAAGTATCCCCATTTCAAACACTTTAATATCTACTGGTAGCAAACCTGTAAAATCTCACATGCTTTTTAAGGGGGTGTGAGTTCTCGAGGTTTGACGAGGGATAGGGGGCCAATGTAAGGGCAAAGTACCAGCACCCTTCGCACATCATGTGCGTACACCCCCCCGGCCCCCCGATCACCGGAACCCCAATGCTATCGGTCAGGTTCTTCGACGATGCTTCGACGATGGTGCCCCGGTGAAGAAAAATGCGGCACCAACACATGCCCGAGCCCAGTATGTGCTGCTACAACCCTCGGTCTGGTCCGATCTTAGACCGGGAATGAACTCCGTATGCTTAGACTGGGAATGAACTCTGTATGCCTAAGTAAACCCACGAAACGAGCGTGCGGGCACTCAGCCGGCCAGAGGGGTGGGATGCTCAAGCCGGGGATCGACTGGGTCCCTCTCTGCATGCTGCCGATCCTGCTGCCATAACCCTCGATCCCGTCTGATCTTAGACTGGGAATGAACTCCGTATGCCTAAGCCAAACCAACGAAACGAGCGGACGGGCGGGCACTATGCCGACCAGAGAGGCGGGATGCACAAGCCGTGGATCGATATAGTGGTAGGTGGGTTTAGGCACATCTTCATATTTCTATGTGACAATGCCATTTTTATGGCTTGTAAATTCATACAATGGTCCCTTAAGCCTTCACGTGAAGTTTAATGGCAAGACGACTCGTTTTCTATTTTTCATGATTTTTGAAACTTTTTGCTGTTCGGGATTTTTTAAAATTTTTTCGGAAGGAGTTTTGGCCCCAAACTTGGTAGACGTGATCCTTGTATTTTTGTTGGCATGCACAAAAAAATCAGCTAAAAACTCGAAGTGTAAAAGATTTTGTGACCATTTGAAAAAAGTGTCCCCATTCCAGACACTTTAACGGCTACTGGCAGCAAACCTGTAAAATCTCAAATGCTCTTTAAGGGGGTGTGAATTCTCGAGGTTTTGATGAGGGATAGGGGGCCAATATAAGGGCCACGTACCAGCACCCATTGCACATCATGTGCGCACATGCCCCCCGGCCCCCTCGATCGCCGGAACCCCAATGCCGCCGGTCAGCTTCTCCGGCGATGCTCCAGCGATGGTGCCCTGACGAAGAAAAATACGGCACCAGCACATGCCCGAGCCCAGCATGTGCTGCCACAACCCTCGATCCAGTTTGATCTTAGAATGGGAATGAACTCCGTATGCTTAGACTGGGAATGAACTTCGTATGCCTAAGTCA
The DNA here is from genome assembly GCF_002303985.1 of Durio zibethinus. The sequence goes on along the minus strand of NW_019167915.1, from coordinate 16,101,189 downwards.
GCCCATGAAACGAGCGTGCGGGCGCTCAGCCGGCCAAAGGGGCGGGATGCGTAAGCCGGGGATCGGTCGGGTCCCCCTCTACGTGCTGCCGATCCTACTGTCGCAACCCTCAGTCCGATCCGATCTTAGACTGGGAATGAACTCTGTATGCCTAAGCCAATCGACGAAACGAGCGGGCGGGTAGGCGGGCACTACGCCGGCCAGAGAGGCGGGATGCGCAAGCAGTGGATCGATAGAGTGGTAGGTAGGTTTAGGCACATCTTCATATTTCTACATGCTGTCGATCCTACTACCGCAACCCTCGATCCGATCTGATCTTATACTAGGAATGAACTCCATATGCCTAAGCCAACTGACGAAACGAGCAGGCGGGCGGGCACCACGTCAGCCAGAGAGAGGGCTGCGCAAGCCGTGGATCGATAGGGTGGTAGGTGGGTTTAGGCACCCTTTCATATTTCTGAGTGCCAATGCCATTTTTTTGGCTTGTAAATTCATGCAATGGTCTCTTAAGCCTTCACGTGAAGTTTCATGGCAAGACGACTCATTTTCTATTTTTCATGATTTTCAAAACTTTTTGCGGTTTGGGATTTTTTGAAATTTTTTTGGAAGGAGTTTTGGCCCCAAACTTGGTAGAGGTGATCCTTGTATTTTTGTTGGCATGCACAAAAAAATTCAGCTAAAAACTCGAAGTGTACAAGATTTTTGTGACCATTTGAAAAAAGTGTCCCATTTCAGACACTTTAATTGCTACTGGCAACAAACCTGTAAAATCTCAAATGCTCTTTAAGGAGGTGTGAGTTCTCGAGGTTTGGTGAGGGATAGGGGGCCAATATAAGGGCCAAGTACCAGCACCCATCGCACATCATGTGCGCACACCCCTCCGGCCCCCCAATCTCTGGAACCCCAATGCTGTCGGTCAGGTTCTCCGACGATGCTCCGGCGATGGTGCCCCGACGAAGAAAAATGCAGCACCAACACATGCTCGAGCCCAGCATGTGCTACCGCAACCCTCGGTCCACTTCGTATGCTTAGACTGGGAATGAACTTCATATGTTTAGACTGGGAATGAACTCTGTATGCCTACGTCAACCCATGAAAAGAGTGTGCGGGCGCTCAGCCGGCCAGAGGGGCAGGATGCGCAAACCGGGATTAGCCGGGTCCCCCTCTAGGTGCTACCGATCCTGTTGCCGCAACCCTCGGTCCGGTCCGATCTTAGACTGGGAATGAGCTCTGTGTGCCTAAGCCAAATGACGAAAGGAGTGGGCGGGTGGGATACGCAAGCCGTGGATCGCTAGGGTGGTAGGTGGGTTTAGTCACATCTTCATATTTCTGCTTGCCAATGCCATTTTTATGGCTTGTAAATACATGCAATGGTCCCTTAAGCCTTTACTTGAAGTTTCATGGCAAGATGACTCGTTTTCTATTTTTCATGATTTTTGAAACTTTTTTCTGTTCGGGATTTTTTAAAATTTTTTCGGAAGGAGTTTTGGCCCCAAACTTGGTAGACGTGATCCTTGTATTTTTTTTGGCATGCATAAAAAAATCAGCTAAAAACTCGAAGTGTAAAAGATTTTGTGACCATTTGAAAAAAGTATCTCCATTTCAGACACTTTAATCGCTACTGGCAGCAAACCTGTAAAATCTCAAATGCTATTTAAGGGTGTGTGAGTTTTCGAGGTTTGATGAGGGATAGGGGGCCAATGTAAGGGCCACGTACCAGCATCCATCACACATCATGTGCGCACACCCCCCCGGCCCCCGTGATCGCCGGAACCCCAATGCCGCCGGTCAGGTTCTCCGATGATGCTCCGCGATTGTGCCTCGACGAAGAAAAATGAGGCACCAGCACATGCCCGAGCCCAGCATGCTCTGTCGCAACCCTCGGTCCACTTCGTATGCTTAGACTGGGAATGAACTTCATATGCTTAGACTGGGAATGAACTCTGTATGCCTAACTCAACCCATGAAAAGAGTGTGCGGGCACTCACCGGCCAGAGGGGTAGGATGCGCAAGCCGAGGATTAGCCGGGTCCCTCTCTACGTGCTATCGATCCTGCTACCGTAATCCTCGGTCCGATCCGATCTTAGACTGGGAATGAGCTCTGTGTGCCTAAGCCAAGTGATGAAAGGAGCGAGCGGGTGGGATGCGTAAGCCGTGGATCGCTATGGTGGTAGGTGGGTTTAGGCACATCTTCATATTTCTGCTTGCCAATGCCATTTTTATGGCTTGTAAATACAAGCAATGGTCCCTTAAGCCTTTACGTGAAGTTTCATGGCAAGACGACTCGTTTTCCATTTTTCATGATTTTTGAAACTTTTTGAGGTTCGGGATTTTTTAAAATTTTTTTGGAAAGAGTTTTGGCCCCAAACTAGGATGTGATCCTTGTATTTTTGTTGGCTTGCAGAAAAAAATTGAGCTAAAAACTCGAAGTGTACAAGATTTTGTGGCCATTTGAAAAAAGTGTCCCCATTTCGGACACTTTAATGGCTACTGGCAGCAAACCTGTAAAATCTCAAATGCTCTTTAAGGGGGTGTGAGTTCTTGAGGTTTGATGAGGGATAGGGGGCCAATATAAAGGCCAAGTACCAGCACCCATCGCACATCATGTGCGCACACCCCCCTGGACCCCCCGATCGCCGGAACCCCAATGTCGTCGATCAGGTTCTCCGACGATGCTTTGGCAATAGTGCCCCGGCGAAGAAAAATACGGCACCAGCACATGCCCGAGCCCAGCATGTGCTGCCAGAACCCTCGGTCCAGTCTGATCTTAACTAGGAATGAACTCCGTATGCTTAGACTGTGAATGAACTCCGTACGCCTAAATCAACCCACAAAACGAACGTGAGGGTGCTCAACCGGCCAGACATGCGGGATGCACAAGCCGGGAATCGGTTGGGTCCCCCTCTACATGCTGCCGATCCTACTGCTGCAACCTGTGGTCCGGTCTGATCTTAGACTGGGAATGAACTCCATATGCCTAAGCCAACCGATGAAACGAACGGGCAGGTGGGCGGGCGGGCACTACGCCGGCCAGATAGACGGCACGCGCAAGCCGTGGATCGATAGGGTGGTAGGTGGGTTTAGGTACATCTTCACATTTCTGCATGCCAACGCCATTTTTATGGCTTGGAAATTCATACAATGGTCCCTTAAGCCTTCACGTGAAGTTTCATGGCAAGACGACTCGTTTTCTATTTTTCACGATTTTTGCAACTTTTTGCAGTTTGGGAATTTTTAAAATTTTTTCAGAAGGAGTTTTGGCCCCAAACTTGGTAGACGTGATCCTTGTATTTTTGTTCACATGCACAAAAAAATTCAGCTAAAAACTCGAAGTGTACAAGATTTTGTGACCATTTGAAAAAAGTGTCCCCATTTCTGACACTTTAATGGCTACTAAAAGCAAACCTGTAAAATCTCAAATGCTCTTTAAGGGGGTGTGAGTTCTTGAGGTTTGATGAGGGATAGGGGGCCAATATAAGGGCCAAGTTCCAGACCCATCGCACATCATGTGCGCACACCCCCCCGGCCCCTCCGATCGCCGGAGCCCCAATGCCGCAGGTCAGATTCTCCGACGATGCACTGGCGATGGTGCCCCGACGAAGAAAACTACGGCACCAGCACATGCCCGAGCCCAGGATGTGCTGCCGCAACCCTTGGTCCAGTCTGATCTTAGATCGGAAATGAACTCCGTATGCCTAAGTGAACCCACGAAACGAGCGCGCGGGCGCTTAGCCGGCCAGAGGGGCGGGATGCGCAAGCCCGGGATCGGCCGGGTCCTCCTCTGTGTGCTGTCGATCCTGTTGCAACAACCCTCGATCCGGTCCGATCTTAGACTGGGAATGAACTCCGTATGCCTAAGCCAACCGACGAAACGACCGGGCCGGTAGGTGGGCGGGCATTACGCCGGCCAGAGAGACGGGATGCACAAGTCATGGATCGATAGCGTGGTAGGTTGGTTTAGGCACATCTTCATATTTCTATGCACCAATGCATTTTTTATGGCTTGTAAATTCATACAATGGTCCCTTACGTCTTCATGTGAAGTTTGACGGCAAGACGACTTGTTTTCTATTTTTCACGATTTTTGAAACTTTTTGTGTTCGGGATTTTTTAAAATTTTTTCAAAAGGAGTTTTGGCCCCAAACTTAGTAGACGTGATCCTTGTATTTTTGTTGGTATGCACAAAAAAATTCAGCTAAAAACTCGAAGTGTACAAGATTTTGTGACCATTTGAAAAAAATTTCCCCATTTCAGACACTTTAATGGCTACTGGCAGTAAACCTGTAAAATCTCAAATGCTCTTTAAGGGGGTGTGAGTTCTCGAGGTTTGATGAGGGATAGGGGGCCGATATAAGGGCCAAGTACCAGCACCCATCGGACATCATGTGTGCACACACCCCCCGGCCCCCCCGATCGCTGGAAACCCAATGTCGCCGATCAGGTTCTCCGGTGATGCTGGTGCGATGATGCCTCGATGAAGAAAAATATGGCACCAGCACATGCCTGAGCCCAGCATGTGCTGCTGCAACCCTCGGTCCGGTCCGATCTTAGACTGGGAATGAACTCGGTATGCCTAAGGGGTTGTGAGTTCTCGAGGTTTGATAAGGGATAGGGGGCAAATATAAGGGCCAAGCACTAGCACCCATCGCACATCATGTGCGCACACCCGCCGGCCCCCCCGATCGCCGGAACCCAAATGCCGCCAGTCAAGTTCTCAGGCGATGCTCCGACGAAGAAAAATACGACACCAGCACATGCCCGAGCCCAGCATGTTCTGCCGTAACTATCGGTCCGACCCGATCTTAGACTGAGAATGAACTCCGTATGCTTAGACTGGGAATGAACTGTGTATGCCTAAGTCAACCCACGAAATGAGCGTGCGGGCGCTCAGTCGGTTAGAGGGACGGGATGCAAAAGCCAGGGATCGATCGGGTCCCCCTCTGCGTGCTGCCGATCCTGCTGCCACAACCCTTGGTCCGATCTAATCTTAGACTGGGAATGAACTTCGTATGCCTAAGCCAACCGATGAAAAGAGCAGGCGGGCGGACGGGCACTACGACGACCAAAGAGACGGGATACGCAAGCCGTGGATCGATTGGGTGGTAGGTGGGTTTAGGCATATCTTCATATTTCTGCATGCCAATGCCATTTTTATGGCTTGTAAATTCATACAATGGTCCCTTAAGCCTTCACGTGAAGTTTCATGCCAAGACGACTCGTTTTCTATTTTTCACAATTTTCAAAGCTTTTTCCGGTTAGGGATTTTTTAAAATTTTTTCGGGAGAAGTTTTGGCCCCAAACTTGGTAGGCGTGATCCTTGTATTTTTGTTGGCATGCACAAAATAATTCAACTAAAAACTCGAAGTGTACAAGATTTTGTGGCCATTTGAAAAAAGTGTCCCAATTTCAAACATTTTAATGGCTACTAGGAGCAAACCTATAAAATCTCAAATGCTCTTTAAGAGGGTGTGAGTTCTTGAGGTTTGATGAGGGATAGGAGGCCAACATAAGGCCCAAGTACCAGCACCCATCGCACATCATGTGCACACACCCCCCGGCCCCTCCGATCGCCGGAACCCCAATGCCGCCGGTCAGGTTCTCTGACGATGCTCTAGCGATGGTGCCCCGGTGAAGAAAAATACAGCACTAGCAGATGCCCAAGCCCAGCATGTGCTGTCGTAACCCTCGATCTGGTCCGATCTTAGACTAGGAATGAACTCCGTATGCTTAGATTGGGAATGAACTCCGTATGCCTAAGTCAACCCACGAAACAAGCGTGCGGGCGCTCAGTCGGCCAGAGGGGTGGGATGCGCAAGCCGGGGATTGGTCGGGTCCCCCTCTGTGTGCTGTTGATCCTACTACCGTAATCCTCGATCTGATCCGATCTTAGACTGGGAATGAACTCCGTATGCCTAAGCCAATCGAAAAAACGAGCGGACGGGCGGGCACTACGCCAGCCAGAGAGACGAGATGTGCAAGTCGTGGATCGATAGGGTGGTAGGTGGGTTTAGAAACATCTTCATATTTTTGTATGCCGATGCCATTTTTATGGCTTGTAAATTCATACAATGGTCCCTTAAGCCTTCACATGAAGTTTCGTGGCAAGACGACTCATTTTCTATTTTTCACGATTTTTGAAACTTTTTAGGGTTCGGGATTTTTTAAAATTTTTTCGGAAGGAGTTTTGGCCCTAAACTTGGTATACGTGATCCTTGTATTTTTTTTGGCATGCACAAAAAATTTCAGCTAAAAACTCGAAGTGTACAAGATTTTGTGACCATTTGAAAAAACTGTCCCCATTTCAGACACTTTAATCGCTACTTGCAGCAAACCTGTAAAATCTCAAATGCTCTTTAAGAAGGTGTGAGTTCTCCAGGTTTGATGAAGGATAGGGGGCCAGTATAAGGGCCAAGTACCAGCGTCCATCGCACATCATGTGCGCACACCCGCCCCCCCGGCCCCCCGATCGTCGGAACCCCAATGTCGTCAGTCAGGTTCTCCGGCGATGCTCCGACGAAGGTGCCCCGACGAAAACAAATGCGGCACCAGCACATGGTCGAGCCCAGCATGTGCTGCCACAACCCTCGGTTCGGTCCGATCTTAGACAGGGAATGAACTTTGTATGCTTAGACTGGGAATGAACTCCGTATGCCTAAGTCAACCCATGGAACGAGCGTGGGGTGCTCAGTCGGCCAGAGGGGCGAGATGCGCAAGCCAGGGATTGACCGGGTCCCCCTCTACGTGCTGCCGATCCTGCTACCGCAACCCTCGATCTGGCTTGATCTTAGACTAGGAATGAACTCCGTATGCCTAAGCCAACCAACGAAACGAGCGGGCGGGCGGGGCGGGTGGGTGGACTTTACGTCGGCCAAAGAGACAGGATGCGCAAGCCGTGGATCGATAGAGTGGTAGGTGGGTTTAGGCACATTTTCATATTTCTACGTGCCAATGCCATTTTTATGGCTTGTAAATTCATACAATTGTCCCTTAAGCCTTCATGTGAAGTTTCATGACAAGACAACTTGTTTTCTATTTTTCACGATTTTTGAAACTTTTTGCGGTTCGGGATTTTTTAAAATTTTTTCGGAAAGTGTTTTGCCTCCAAACCTGGCAGACATGATCCTTGTATTTTTTTTGGCATGCACAAAAAAATTCAGCTCAAAACTCGAAGTGTACAAGATTTTGTGACCATTTGAAAAAAGTGTCCCCATTTTAGACACTTTAATGGCTACTGGCAGCAAACCTGTAAAATCTCAAATGCTCTTTAAGGGGGTGTGAGTTCTCGAGGTTTGATGAGGGATAGGGGCCCAATATAGGGGCCAAGTACCAGCACCCATCGCACATCATGTGTGCACACCCCCTGGCCCCCCCGATCGCCGGAACCCCGATGCCGCCTGTCAGGTTCTCCGACGATGATTCGACGATGGTGGCTCGATGAAGAAAAATGCGGCACCAGCACATGCCCGAGCCCAGTATGTGCTGCCGAAACCCTTGGTCCGGTCCGATCTTAGACTGGGAATAAACTCCGTATGCTTAGACTGGGAATGAACTCCGTATGCCTAAGTCAACCCACAAAACGAGCGTGCGGGCACTCAGTCGGGCAGAGGGTCGGGATGCCCAAGCCGAAGATCGAGCGGGTCCCCCTCTACGTGCGGCCTATCCTACTGCCACAACCCTCAGTTCGGTCCGATCTTAGACTAGAAATGAACTCCGTATGCCTGAGCCAACCGACGAAATGAGCGGGCGGTGGGTACTACGCCGACCAGAGAGACGGGATGCGCAAGCCGTTGATCGATAGGGTGGTAGGTGGGTTTAGGCACATCTTCATATTTGTGTGTGCTAATGCCATTTTTACAGCTCGTAAATTCAAACAATGATCCCTTAAGCCTTCACGTGAAGTTTCATGGCAAGACGACTCGTTTTCTATTTTTCATGATTTTTGAAACTTTTTACGGTTCGGGATTTTTTAAAATTTTTTCGGAAGGAGTTTGCACCCCAAACGTGGTAGAAATTATCCTTGTATTTTTGTTGGCATGCACAAAAACATTCAGCTAAAAACTCAAAGTGTACAAGATTTTGTGACCATTTGAAAAAAGTGTCCCCATTTCAGACACTTTAATGGCTACTGGTAGCAAACCTATAAAATCTCAAATCCTATTTAAGGGGCTGTGAGTTCTTGAGGTTTGATAAGGGATAGGGGGCCAATATAAGGGCCAAGTACCAGCACCCATCGCACATCATGTGCGCACACCCCCCCCGGCTGCCCCGATCGCCGAAACCCCAATGCCGTCGGTCAGGTTCCCTAGTGATGCTCCGGTGATGGTGCCCCGACGAAGAAAAATACGGCACTAGCACATGCCCGAGGCCAGCATGTGGTACCATAACCCTCGGTCTGACCCGATCTTAGACTGAGAATGAACTTCGTATGCCTATGTCAACCCACGAAACGAGCGTGCGGGCGCTCAGCTGGCTAGAGGGGTGGGATGCACAAGCCAGGGATCGATCGTGTCCCCCTCTATGTGCTGCCAATCCTGCTACCGCAACCCTCGGTCTGATCCGATCTTAGACTGGGAATGAACTTCGTATGCCTAAACCAACCGACGAAATGAGCGGGCGAGCACTACGTCGGCCAGAGAGACGGGATGCGCAAGCCATGGATCCATAGGGTGGTAGGTGGGTTTAGGCACATCTTCATATTTCTGGGTGCCAATGCCATTTTTATGGCTTGTAAATTCATACAATGTTCCCTTAAGCCTTCACGTGAAGTTTAATGGCAAGACGACTCATTTTCTATTTTTCATGATTTTTGAAACTTTTTACGATTCGGGATTTTTTAAAATTTTTTCGAAAGAATTTTGGCCCAAAACTTGGTAGACGTCATCCTTGTATTTTTGTTGGCATGCACAAAAAAATTCAGCTAAAAACTCAAAGTGTACAAGATTTTGTGACCATTTGAAAAAAATGTCCCCATTTCAGAGATTTTAGTGGCTACTGGCAGCAAACCTGTAAAATCTCAAATGCTCTTTAAGGGGGTGTGAGTTCTGGAGGTTTGATGAGGGATAGGGGGCCAATATAAGGGCCAAGTACCAGCACCCATCACACATCATGTGCGCACACCCCCCGACCCCCCCGATCGCCAGTCAGGTTCTCCGACGATGCTCCGACGATGGTGCCCCGGTGAAGAAAAATACGGCACCAGCACATGCCCGAGCCCAGCATGTGCTGTCGCAACCATCGGTTTGGTCCGATCTTAGACTGGGAATGAGCTCCGTATGCCTAAGTCCACCCACGAAACGAGCGTGCTGGTGCTCAGCCGGTCAAAAGGGCTGGATGCGCAAGCCGGGGATTGGCCGGGTCCCCCTCTGCGTGCTGTCGATCTTGCTAACGTAACCCTCGGTCCAGTTTGATCTTAGACTGGGAATGAATTCCGTATGCCTAAGCCAATCGACGAAATGAACGGACGGACGGGCGGGCAAGCACTAGCCGGCCAAAAAGACGGGATGCGCAAGCCATGGATCGATAGGGTGGTATGAGGGTTTAGGCACATCTTCATATTTCTGCATGCCAATGCCATTTTTATGGCTTTTAAATTCATATAATGGTCCCTTAAGCCTTCACGTGAAGTTTCATGGCAAGACGACTCATTTTTTATTTTCCACGATTTTTGAAACTTTTTATGGTTCAGGATTTTTTAAAATTATTCCGGAAGGATTTTTGGCCCCAAACTTGGATGACGTGATCCTTGTATTTTTTTTGGCATGCACAAATAAATTCAACTAAAAACTCAAAGTGTACAAGATTTTGTGACCATTTGAACAAAGAGTCCCCCTTTTAGACGCTTTAACGGCTACTGGCAGCAAACTTATAAAATCTCAAATGCCCTTTAAGGGGGTGTGAGTTCTCGAGGTTTGATGAGGGATATGGGGCCAATATAAAGGCCAAGTATGAGCACGCATCGCACATCATGTGCGCACACCCCCCGGCCCCCCGATTGCCGGAACTCCAATGCCGCCAGTCAGGTTCTCCGGCGATACTCCGACGATGGTGCCCCGACGAAGAAAAATGCGGCACCAGCACATGCCCAAGCCCAGCATGTGCTGCTGCAACCCTCGGTCTGGTCCGATCTTACACTGGGAATGAACTTTGTATGCTTCGACTGGGAATGAACTCCGTATGCCAGGGGGCGGGATGGGCAACTCAAGGATCGGTCGGGTCCCCCTCTACGTGCTACTGATCTTGCTACCGCAACCCTCAGTCTGGTCCAATCTCAGACTTGGAATGAACTCCGTATGTCTAAGCCAACCGACGAAACGAGTGGGCGGGCGAGCATTACGTCGGCCAGAGAGACAGGATGCGCAAGCCGTGGATCGATAGTGTGGTAGGTGGGTTTAGGCACATCTTCATATTTCTATGTGCCAGTGCCATTTTTATGGCTTGTGAATTCATACAATGGTCCCTTAAGCCTTCACGTGAAGTTTCATGGCAAGACGACTCGTTTTTTATTTTTCATGATTTTCGAAACTTTTTGCGATTTGAGATTTTTTTAAATTTTTTTGGAAGGAGTTTTGGCCCCAAACTTGGTAGACATGATCCTTGTATTTTTTGGTATGCACAAAAAAAATCAACTAAAAACTCGAAGTGTACAAGATTTTGTGACCATTCGAAAAAAGTGTCCTTATTTCGGACACTTTAATGGCTACTGGAAGCAAACCTGTAAAATCTCAAATGCTCTTTAAGGGGGTGTGAGTTCTCGAGGTTTGATGAGGGATAGGGGCCAATATAAGGGCCAAGTACCAGCACCCACTGCACATCATGTGCGCACACCCCCCGGCCCCCCCGATCGTCAGAACCCCAATGTCGCCGATCAGGTTCTTTGGCGATGCTCCGGTGATGGTGCCCCGACGAAGATAAATACGGCACCAGCACATGCTTGAGCCCAGCATGTGCTGCCGTAACCCTCGGTCTGGTCCAATCTTAGACTGAGAATGAACTCAGTATGCTTAGACTGGGAATGAACTCCGTATGCTTAAGTCAACCCACAAAACAAGCGTGTGGGAGTTCAGCCGGCCAGAGGCGCGGGATGCGCAAGCCAGGGATCGACCAGGTCCCCTTCTGCGTGCTACCAATCCTGTTTCTGCAACCCTCGGTCTGGTCTGATCTTAGACTGGGAATGAACTCTGTATGCCTAAGCCAACCGACGAAACGAGCGGGCAAGCAGACGGGTGGGCACTACGCCGGCCAGAGAGATGGGATGCGCAAGTGTGGATCGATAGGGTGGTAGGTGGGTTTAGGCACATCTTCATATTTCTGCATGCCAATGCCATTTTTATGGCTTGTAAATTCATACAACGGCCACCTTAAGCCTTCACGTGAAGTTTCATGGCAAGACGACTCGTTTCCTATTTTTCATGATTTTCAAAACTTTTTTCGGTTCGGGATTTTTTAAAATTTTTTCGGAAGGATTTTTAACCCCAAACATGGTAGACGTGATCCTTGTATTTTTGTTGGCATGCACAAAAAAATTCAGCTAAAAACTCAAAGTGTACAAGATTTTGTGACCATTTGAAAAAGTGTCCCCATTTCAGACACTTTAATTGCTACTGGCACCAAACCTGTAAAATCTCAAATGCTCTTTAAGGGGGGGTGAGTTCTCAAGGTCTGATGAGGGATAGGGGGCCAATATAAGGGCCAAGTACCAGCACCCATCGCACATCATGTGCGCACACCCCGCCCGGCCCCCCGATCGTCGGAACCCCAATACCGCCAGTCAGGTTCTTTGGCGATGGTGCCCCGACGAAGAAAAATGCGTCACCAGCACATGCCCGAGCCTAACATGTGCTGCCACAACCCTCGCTCTGGTCCGATCTTAGACTGGGAAAGAACTCCGTATGCTTAGACTGCGAATGAACTCTGTATGCCTAAGTCAACCCATAAAACGAGCGTGCGGGCGCTCAGTCGGCCAGAGGGGCGGGATGCGCAAGCCGGGGAACGGTCGAGTCCCCTTCTGCATGCTGTCGATCCTGCTGCCACAACCCTCGGTCCGGTCCGATATTAGACTGGGAATGAACTCCGTATGCCAAAGCCAACCGACGCAACGAGTGTGCGGGCGGGCGAGCACTACTCGGCGTAAGCCGTGGATCGATAGGTGGTCGGTGGGTTTAGGCACATCTTCATATTTCTGCATGCCAATGCCATTTTTATGGCTTGCAAATTCATACAATGGTCCCTTAAGCCTTCACGTGAAGTTTCATGACAGGACGAGTCGTTCTTTATTTTTCATGATTTTTGAAACTTTTGTGGTTCGAGATTTTTTAAAATTTTTTTGAAAGGAGTTTTGGCCGCAAACTTGGTAGACGTGATCCTTGTATTTTTCTTGGCTTGCACAAAAAAATTCAGCTAAAAACTCGAAGTGTACAAGATTTTGTGACCATTTGAAAAAAGTGTCCCCATTTCAGACACTTTAATGGCTACTGGCAGCAAACCTGTAAAATCTCAAATGCTCTTTAAGGGGGTGTGAGTTCTCGAGGTTTGATGAGGGATAAGGGGCCAATATAAGGGCCAAGTACCATCACCCATCGCACATCATGTGCGCACACCCCTCCAGCCCCTCCGATCGCCGGAACCCCAATGCCGCCGGTCAGGTTCTCCGCGTGCTCCAGCGATGGTGCCCCGATGAGGAAAAATGAGGCACCAGCACATGCTTGAGCCCAGCATGTGCTGCCGCAAACCTCGTCTGATCTGATGCTTAGGATCTGAGAAAGAACTCCGTAAGCTTAGATTGGGAATGAACTACTGTATGCCTAAGTCACCCATGAAAGAGCGTGGCGGTGCACTCAGCCGGCCAGAGGGGCGGATGCGCAAGCCGAGGGATCGAGCCGAGTCCCCCTCTGGATGCTTCCGATCCCTACTACCCGCAAACCCTCGATCCAGTCATGATCTTAGACTGGAATGAACTTCCGTATGCCTAAGCCAACCGATGAAAACAAGTGGACGGCCAGGGCGAGGCACTACCCGGCCAGAAGGACGCGGATGCGCAAAGCCGTGGATCGATAGGGTGGTAGGCGAGTTTAGGCACATCTTCATATTTCTGCATACCAATGCCATTTTTATGGCTTGTAAATTTTGTACAATGGTCCCTCACCAAGCCCTTCACGTGAAGTTTCATGGCAAGACGAGCGTTCTTTATTTTCCATGATTTTCGACAACTTTTTGTGGTTCGGGATTTTTTAAAAATTTTTTCAGAAGGGAGTTTTGGCAGAAAAACTTGGTAGAGCGTGATCCTCTAGTATTTTCTTTTGGCAATGCACAAAAAAAATTCAGCAAAAAACTCGAAGTGTACAAGATTTTGTGACCATTTGAAAAAAGTGTCCCCATTTCAGACACTTTAATGGCTACTGGCAGCAAACCTGTAAAATCTCAAATGCTCTTTATGGGGTTGTGAGTTCTCAAGGTTTGATGAGGGATAGGGGGCTAATATATGGGCCAAGTACCAGCACCCATCGCACATCATGTGCTTACACCCCCCTGGCCCCCCCGATCGTCGGAACACCAATGCCGCCAGTCAGGTTCTCCGACGATGGTTCGCCGAAGAAAAAAAATACGTCACCAGCAGATGCCCAAGCCCAGCATGGCTGTCGCAACCCTCGGTCTGGTCTGATGTTAGACTGGGAATGAACTCCGTATGCCTAAGTCAACCTACGAAACGAGTGTGCTGGTGCTCAGCCGACCAAAGGGGCGGGATGCGTAAGCTGGGGATCGGTCGGGTGCCCCTCTGCGTGCTGCCAATCCTGCTGCCGCAACCCTCAGTCCGGTGCAATCTTAGACTGGGAATGAACTCCGTATGCCTAAGCCAAACGACGAAACGAGCGGGGGGACGGCGGGCACTACGCCGGCCAGAGAGACGGGATGCGCAAGCCGTGGATCGATAGGGTGGTATGTGGGTTTAAGAACATCTTCATATTTCTGCATGCCAATGCCATTTTTATGGCTTGTAAATTCATACAATGGTCCCTTAAGCCTTCATGTGAAGTTTCAAGGCAAGACGACTCGTTTTCTATTTTTCATGATTTTTGAAACTTTTTGCGGTTCGGGATTTTTTAAAATTTTTTCGGAAGGATTTTTGGCCCCAAACTTGGTAGACATGATCCTTGTATTTTTGTTGGCATGCACAAAAAAATTCAGCTAAAAGCTCGAAGTGTACAAGATTTTGTGACCATTTGAAAAAAGTGTCCCCATTTCAGACACTTTAATGGCTACTAGCAGCAAACCTGTAAAATCTTAAATGCTCTTTAAGGGATGTGAGTTCCTGAGGTTTGATGAGGGATAGGGGGCCAATATAAGGGCCAAGTACCAGGACCCATCGTACATCATGTGCGCACACCCCCCCGGCCCCCTCGATCGCCGGAACCCCAATGCCACCGGTTAGGTTCTCCGACGATGCTCCGGTGACGGTGTCTCGGCAAAGAAAAATGTGTCACCAACACATGCCCGAGCTCTGCATGTGCTACCGCAACCCTCGAACCGATCCGATCTTAGACTGGGAATGAACTACGTATGCGTAAGTCAACCCACGAAACGAGCGTGCGGGCGCTCAGCCGGCCAGAGGGGCGAGATGCGTAAATCGGGGATCGATCGTGTCCCCCCCAGCGTGCTGCCGATCCTGCTACCGTAACCCTCGGACTGGTCTGATCTTAGACTGGGAATAAACTCCGTATGCCTAGGCCAACCGACGAAACGAGAGAGCGGGCGAGCGGGCGGGCACTACGCTTTGCAGAGAGATGGGATGCGCAAGCCGTGGATCGATAAGATGGTAGGTGGGTTTAGGCACATCTTCATATTTTTACGTGCCAATGCCATTTTTATGGCTTGAAAATTCATACAATGGTCCCTTAAGCCTTCACGTGAAATTTCATGGCAAGACGACTCGTTTTCTATTTTTCATAATTTTTGAAACTTTTTTCGGTTGGGGATTTCCTAAAATTTTTTCGGAAGGAGTTTTGGCCCCAAACTTGGTAGACGTGATCCTTGTATTTTTGTTGGCATGCACAAAAAAATTCAGCTAAAAACTCGAACTGTATAAGATTTTGTGATCAATTGAAAAAAGTGTCCCCATTTCAGACACTTTAATGGCTTCTGGCAGCAAACCTGTAAAATCTAAAATGCACTTTAAGGGGTTGTGATTTCTCGAGGTTTGATGAGGGATAGGGGGCCAATATAAAGGCCAAGTACCAGCACCCATCGCACATCATGTGCGCACACCCCCCCGGCCCCCCCGATCGTTAGAACCCCTAATGCCGCCGGTCAGGTTCTCCAGTGATGCTCCGGCGATGGTGCCCCGACGAAGAAAAATGCGTCACCAGCACATGCCCGAGCCCAGCATGTGCTGCTGCAACCCTCGGTCTGGTCTGATCTTAGACTGGGAATGAACTCTGTATGCTTATACTGGGAATGAACTCCGTACGCCTAAGTCAACCCACGAAACGAGTGTGTGGGTGCTCAACCGACCAGAGGGGCGGCATGCACAAGCCGGGGATCGGTCAGGTCCCCCTCTGCATGCTGCTGGTCCTACTAATGCAACCCTCGATCCAGTCCAATCTTATACTGGGAATGAACTCCGTATGCCTACGCTAACCGATGAAACAAGCAGGCGGGCGGGCGGGCGAGCACTACACCGACCAGAGAGACGGGATGCGCAAGCCGTGGATCGATAGGGTGGTAGTTGGGTTTAGGCACATCTTCATATTTCTGCATGCCAATGCCATTTTTTGGCTTGTAAATTCATACAATGGTCCCTCAAGCCTTCACGTGAAGTTTCACGGCAAGATGACTCGTTTTCTATTTTTCATGATTTTTGAAACTTTTTGCTGTTCGGGACTTTTTAAAATTTTTTCAGAAGGAGTTTTGGCCCCAAACTTGGTAGACATGATCCTCGTATTTTTGTTGGCATGCATAAAAAAATTCAGCTAAAAACTCGAAGTATACAACATTTTGTGACCATTTGAAAAAAGTGTCCGCATTTCAGACACTTTAATGGCTACTGGCAGCAAACCTGTAAAATCTCAAATGCTTTTTAAGGGGATGTGAGTTCTTGAGGTTTGATGAGGTATAGAGGGCCAATATATGGGCCAAGTACCAGCACCCATCCTACATTTTGTGCGCACACCCACCCCGGCCCCCCCGATCACCGGAACCCCAATGTCGACGGTAAGGTTCTCCGGCGATTCCTCGACGATGGTGCCCCGACAAAGGAAAATGTGACACCAGCACATGCCCGAGCCCAGCATGTGCTACCGTAACCCTTAGTCTGGTCCAATCTTAGACTGGGAATGAACTTCGTATGCTTAGATTGTGAATGAACTCTGTATGCCTAAGTCAGCCCACGAAACGAGCGTGCGGGCGGAGCGGGATGCACAAGTCATGAATCGGTTGGGTCCCCCTCTACGTGTTGCGGATCCTACTGCCACAACCCTCGCTCTGGTCCAATCTTAGACTGGGAATGAACGTCGTATGCCTAAGCCAATCGACGAAATGAGCGGGCAGGCGGGCGGACGGGCACTATGCCTACCAGAGAGACGGTATGCACAAGCCGTTGATCGATAGGGAGGTAGGTTGGTTTAGGCACATCTTCATATTTATGCATGCCAATGCCATTTTTATGGCTTGTAAATTCATACAATGGTCCCTTAAGCCTTCACGTTAAGTTTCATGGCAAGACGACTCGTTTTCTATTTTTCATGATTTTCGAAACTTTTTACGGTTCGAGATTTTTTAAAATTTTTTCGGAAGGAGTTTTGGCCCAAAACTTGGTAGGCGAGATCCTTGTATTTTTGTTGGGATGCACAAAAAAATTCAGCTAAACTCGAAGTGTAGAAGATTTTGAGACCATTTGAAAAAGGTGTCCCCATTTCAGACACTTTAATGGCTACTGCAGCAAACCTGTAAAATCTCAAATGCTCTTTGAGGGGGTGTGGGTTCTCGAGGTTTGATGAGGGATAGGGGGCCAATATAAGGACCAAGTACCAGCACCCATCACACATCATGTGCACGCACCCCCCCCGCCCCCCCGAACGTCGAAACCCCAATGCCGCCGGTCAGGTTCTCCGACGATGCTCCGGTGATGGTGCCCCGACGAAGAAAAATGCGTCACCAGCACATGCCCGAGCCCAGCATGTGCTGCCACAACCCTCGGTCCGATCCGATCTTCGACTGGGAATGAACTCTGTATGCTAAGACTGGGAATGAACTCCATATGCCTTAGTCAACCCATGAAACGAGTGTACAGGCGCGCAGCCTGCCAGAGGGGTGGGATGCGCAAGCCGGGGATCGATTGGGTCCCCCTCTGCTTGCTGCCGATCTTGCTGCCACAACCCTCAGTCTGGTCCAATCTTAGACTGGGAATGAACTCCGTATGCCTAAGCCAACCGATGAAACGAGCGCGCGGGCGGGCGGGCGGGCACTACGCCAGCCAGAGAGACGGGATGCGTAAGCCGTGGATCGATAGCGTGGTAGGTGGGTTTAGGCACATCTTCATATTTCTACGTGCCAATGCCATTTTTATGGCTTGTAAATTCATACATTGGTCCCTTAAGCCTTCACGTGAAGTTTCATGGCAAGACGAGTCGTTTTCTATTTTTCACGATTTTTGAAACTTTTTACGGTTAGGGATTTTTCAAATTTTTTTCGAAAGGATTTTTGGCCCCAAACTTGGTAGGCGTGATCCTTGTATTTTTGTTGGCATGCACACAAAAATTTAGCTAAAAACTAGAAGTGTACAAGATTTTGTGACCATTTGAAAAAAGTGTCCCTATTTCAGGCAATTTAATGGCTACTAGCAGCAAACCTGTAAAATCTCAAATGCTCTTTAAAGGGGTGTGACTTCTCGAGGTTTGATGAGGGATAGGGGCCCAATATAAGGGCCAAGTACCAGCACCCATCGTACATCATGTGCGCACACCCCCTGGCCACCCTGATCGCCGAAACCCCAATGCCGCCGGTCAGGTTCTCCGGCGATGCTCTGACGATGGTGCCCCGACGAAAAAAAATACGGCACCAGCACATGCCCGAGCCCAGCATGTGCTGCCGCAACCCTCGGTCCGGTCCGATCTTAGACTGGGAATGAACTCTGTATGCTTAGACTGGGAATGAACTTCGTATGCCTAAGTCAACCCATGAAACGAGCGTGCAGGCGCTCAGCCGGCCAGAGGGGCAGGACGAACAAGCCGGGGATCGGCCGGGTCCCCCTCTGCGTGCTGCTAATCCTGGTACCGCAACCCTCGGTCAGGTCCAATCTTAGACTGGGAATGAACTCTGTATGCCTAAGCCAACCGACGAAACGAGCGGGCGGGCGGGCACTACGCCGACCAGGGAGACGGGATGCGCAAGCCGTGGATCGATAGGGTGGTAGGTGGGTTTAGGCACATCTTCATATTTTTGAGTGCCAATGCCATTTTTATGGCTTGTAAATTCGTACAATGGTCCCTTAAGCCTTCACATGAAATTTATGGCAAGACGACTCGTTTTCTATTTTTTTCACGATTTTGGAAACTTTTTGCGATTCGAGATTTTTTAAACTTTTTTCGGAAGGAGTTTTGGCCCCAAACTTGGTAGACGTGATCCTTCTATTTTTGTTGGCACGCACAGAAGCATTCAGCTAAAAACTCCAAGTGTACAAGATTTTGTGACCATTTGAATAAAGTGTCCCCATTTCAGACACTTTAATGGCTGCTGGCAGCATACCTGCAAAATCTCAAATGCTCTTTAAGGGGGTGTGAGTTCTCGAGGTTTGATGAGGGATAGGGGGCCAATATAAGGGCCAAGTCCAGCACCCATCGCACATCATGTGCATACACCCCCCCGACCCCCCCGACCGTCGGAACCACAATGCCGCCGGTCAGGTTCTCCGACGATGCTCCGGCGATGGTGCCCTAACGAAGAAAAATGCGACACTAGCACATGCTCGAGCCTAGCAAGTGCTACCACAAACCTCGATCTGGTCCGATCTTAGACTGGGAATGAATTTCGTATGCTTAGACTGGGAATGAACTCCGTATGCCTAAGTCAACTCACAAAACGAGCGTGCAGGCACTCAGTCGGCCAGAGGGGCGGGATGCGCAAGCCGTGGATCGGCCGAGTACCCCCTTGCGTGCTGCCGATCCGACTACCGCGACCCTCGATCCGGTTCAATCTTAGACTGGGAATGAACTCCCTATGCCTAAGCCAACCGATTAAACGAGCGAGCGGGCGGGCACTACGCCGGCCAGAGAGATGGGATGCGCAAGCCGTGGATCGATAGGGTGGTAGTTGGGTTTAGGCACATCTTCATATTTTGTGTGCCAATGCTATTTTTATGGCTTGTAAATTCATACAATGGTCCCATAAGCCTTCACGTGAACTTTCATGGCAAGACGACTCGTTTTCTATTTTTCACGATTTTTAAAACTTTTTGCGTTGGGGATTTTTTAAAATTTTTTCGGAAGGAGTTTTGGCCCAAAACTTGGTAGACGTGATCCTTGTATTTTTGTTGGCATGCACAAAACAATTCAGCTAAAAACTCGAAGTGTACAAGATTTTGTGACCATTTGAAAAAAGTGTCCCCATTTCAGACACTTTAATGGCTACTGGCATCAAACCTGTAAAATCTCAAATGCCCTTCAAGGGGGTGTGAGTTCTCGAGGTTTGATGAGGGATAGGGGGCCAATATAAGGGCCAAGTACGAGCACCTATCACACATCATGTGCGCACACCCCCCCGACCCCCCGATCACCGGAACCCCAATGCCGCCGGTCAGGTTCTCCAGCGATGCTCCGACGATGGTGTCCTGGCGAAGAAAAATGTGGCACCAGCACATGCCCGAGCCCAGCATGTGCTGCCGGAACCCTTGTTCCAGTCCGATCTTATACTAGGAATGAACTCCGTATGCCTAAGTCAACCCACGAAATGAGCGTGCGGGCGCTCAACCGGCCAGAGGGGCGGGATGCGCAAGCCGGGGATTGGCCGTGTCCCCCTCTGCGTGCTGCCGATCTTGCGCCGCAACCCTCGATCCTGTCCGATCTTAGACTGGGAATGAACTCCGTATGCCTAAGCCAATCGACGAAACGAACAAGCGGGCGGGCGGGCGGGCAGTACGCCGATCAGAGAGATGGGATGCACAAGCCATGGATTGATAGGGTGGAGGTGGGTTTAGGCACATCTTCATATTTTTATGAGCCAATGCCATTTTTATGGCTTGTAAATTCATACAATGGTCCCTTAAGCCTTCACGTGAACTTTCATGGCAAGACGACTCGTTTTCTATTTTTCACGATTTGTGAAATTTTTTATGGTTCGAGATTTTTTCAAATTTTTTCGAAAGCAGTTTTGGAACCAAACTTGGTAGATGTAATCCTTGTATTTTTATTGGCGTGCACAAAACTATTCAGCAAAAAACTCGAAGTGTACAAGATTTTGTGACCATTTGAAAAAAGTGTCCCCATTTCAGACACTTTAATGGCTACTGGTAGTAAACCAGTAAAATATCAAATACTCTTTAAGGGGGTGTAAGTTCTCGAGGTTTGTGAGGGATAGGGGGCAAATATAAGGGCCAAGTACCAGCACCCATCGCACATCATGTGCGCACACCCCCCCGGCCCCCCCGATCGTTGGAACCTCAATGCCGCCGGTCAGGTTCTCTGGCGATGCTCCGACGATGGTTCCCCGACGAAGAAAAATGCAGCACCAGCACATGCCCGAGCCCAGCATGTGCTACCATAACCCTCGGTCCGGTCATATCCTAGACTGGGAATGAACTCCGTATGCTTAAACTGGGAATCAACTCTGTATGCCTAAGTCAACCCACGAAATGAGCGTGCGGGCGCTCAGCCGGCCAGAGGGGCGAGATGCGCAAGTCGGGGATCGGTCGGGTCCCCCACTGCGTGCCATCGATCATGCTGCCGCAACCCTTGGTCTGGTCCGATCTTAGACCGGGAATGAACTCCGTATGCCTAAGCCAACCGACGAAACGAGCGGGCGGACGGGCGGGCGGGCACTACGCCGGCCAGAGAGACGGGATGCACAAGCCGTAGATCGATAGGGTGGTAGGTGGGTTTAGGCACATCTTCATATTTCTGCATGCCAATGCCATTTTTATGGCTTGTAAATTCATAAAATGGTGCCTTAAGCCTTCACGTGAAGTTTCATGGCAAGATGACTCGTTTTCTATTTTTCATAATTTTTGAAACGTTTTGCGGTTCAGGATTTTTTAAAATTTTTTTGGCAGGAGTTTTGGCCCCAAACTTGGTAAACGTGATTCTTGTATTTTTGTTGGCATGCACAAAAAAATTCAGCTAAAAACTCGAAGCATACAAGATTTTGTGACCATTTGAAAAAGTGTCCCCATTCCAGACACTTTAATGGCTACTGGAAGCAAACCTGTAAAATCTCTAATGCTCTTTAATGGGGTGTGAGTTCTCGAGGCTTGATGAGGGATAGGGGGCCAATATAAGGGCCAACTACCAGCAGCCATCGCACATCATGTGCGCACACCCCCCGGCCCCCCCGATCGTCGGAACCCCAATCCTGTCGGTCAGGTTCTCCAGCGATGCTCCGTTGATGGTGCCTCGACAAAGAAAAATGCGGCACCAGCACATGCCCGAGCCCAGCATGTGCTGCCGCAACCCTCGGTCTGATCCGATCTTAGACTAGGAATGAACTCCGTATGCTTAGACTGGGAATGAACTCCGTATGCCTAAGTCAACCCACGAAACGAGCGTGCAGGCGCTTAGCCGGCCAGAGGGGCGGGATGCGCAACCGGGGATCGGCCGGGTCCCCCTCTGTGTGCTGTCAATCTTGCTGCCACAACCCTCGATCTGGTGCAATCTTAGACTGGGAATAAACTTCGTATGCGTAAGCCAACCGACGAAACGAGCGGGCGGTCAATACGCGCCGGCCAGAGAGACGGGATGCGCAAGCCGTGGATCAATAGGGTGGTTGGTGGGTTTAGGCATATCTTCATATTTCTATGTGCCAATGCCATTTTTATGGCTTGTAAATTCATACAATGGTCCCTTAAGCCTTCATGTGAAGTTTCATGGCAAGACGAATCGTTTTCAATTTTTCACGATTTTTGAAACTTTTTGCGGTTCAGGATTTTTAAAATTTTTTTCATAAGGAGTTTTGGCCCCAAACTTTGTAGACGTGATCATTGTATTTTTATTGGTATGCACAAAACAATTCATCTAAAAAATCAAAGCGTACAAGATTTTGTGACCATTTGAAAAAAGTGTCCCCATTTCAAACACTTTAATGGCTACTGGCAGCAAACCTGTAAAATCTCAAATGCTCTTTAAGAGGGTGTGAGTTCTCAAGGTTTGATGAGGGATAGGGGGCCAATATAAGGGCCAAGTACCAGCACCCATCGCACATCATGTGCGCACACCCCCCGGCCCCCCCGATCGTCGAAACCCCAATGCCGTCGGTCAGGTTCTCCGACGATGCTCCGGCGATGGTGCCTCGACGAAGAAAAATGCGACACCAGCACATGCCCGAGCCCAGCTTGTGCTGCCGCAACCCTCGGTCCTGTCTGATCTTAGACATGGAATGAACTCCGTATGCTTAGACTGGGAATGAACTCCGTATGCCTAAGTCAACCCACGAAACGAGTGTGCGGGCACTCTGCCGGCCAAAGGGGCGGGATGCCCAACGGGGATCAACCGGGTCCCCCTCTGTGTGTTGCCGATCTTGCTGCCACAACCCTCGGTCTGGTGCAATCTTAGACTGGGAATGAACTCCGTATGCCTAAGCCAACCGACGAAACGAGCGGGCGGGCGGGCGGTCACTACGCCGGCAAGAGAGACGGGATGCGCAAGCCGTGGATCAATAGGGTGGTTGGTGGGTTTAGGCACATCTTCATATTTCTGTGTGCCAATGCCATTTTTATGGCTTGTAAATTCATACAATGGTCCTTTAAGGCTTCACGTGAAGTTTCATGGCAAGACGAATCGTTTTCAATTTTTCACGATTTTTGAAACTTTTTGCAGTTCATGATTTTTTAAAATTTTTTCGGAAGGAGTTTTGGCCCCAAACTTTGTAGACGTGATCATTGTATTTTTTTTGGCATGCACAAAAAAATTCAGCTAAAAACTCGAAGCGTACAAGATTTTGTGACCATTTGAAAAAGTGTCCCCATTTCAGACACTTTAATGGCTACTGGCAGCAAACCTGTAAAATCTCAAATGCTTCTTTAAGGGGGTGTGAGTTCTCTGAGGTTTGATTAGGGATGAGGGGCCAATATAAGGGCCAAGTACGCACAATCACACATGATGTTTGCGCCACCCCCTGGCCCCTCCGTTTCGCCGGAACCTAAATCCTACCTTTAGAACCCATTGGGTCTGGCCCAGTCATTGGGCTGGCCCAATGAGGTCAAGACCCACTGCAATTTTACTTTGTATTTCCTTTTTCCTTTTATTCGTTATCAATTTCTTTTGTTTTTATTACTTATATTATTATATGATATTTTTACTTATTTTATTATCTTATTATTTTCTCTAATATAATGCTATTTTATTTATATATTCCTATATTTATCATACGTTATATTATAATTTATTTAATTATTTTTTTTTATTATTATTCTCTGTAATATTTTTCTGATTTAATCTTATTGTATTATCTGTTAATAATTCTTGTTCCATTTATCTGATTTTTTGTATATCTGATATTATTGTTATTTTTTTTTATCTATCCTATCTTTTCTAATTATCTATTTTTTTTATTTGATTTTGGAGGGCTGGGATTGAAAGTGGAAGAATCCCACTGTGAAGGGGAATTCAATCAAGAGAGTCCAGATTAGATTCAAAGATTGAATTCCTGTCCAATGAGGAATTGCCTGATCAATCCCTATAAAAGGGACCTTTGGAACAGAATGCTGGACAGAAGAAAAACAGTAAGCAAAAGCTACTGACTTAAGGGAAAAGAGGCGTATAGAAGGCTAAGAAAAGGTGTAGAAGGGTTCTGGGAATTAGAAGAAATTTTTTGAAGATTTTTGGGGTTTTTTTTCTAGGAATTTCTGGAAAATTCCAGATTTCAGTGAAGTTTTCGGCAAAGTTTGAATTTTTCAATGAAAATTCTGACCAACCTTGAAGTTTTCGGTGACCTGCCCAGTTTCCGGCAAAGAATCCCAAAAATCGATGACCTTCCAACGAACTTCCGACAAAAAAACCCAGATTTTGGTGACAAAACCCAGATTTCGGTGACAAAACCCAGAATCCGATGAATCTTCAACCGAAGTTCTTTAGCCTTTTAGAGAGAAGAGAGAGGAAAAAGGAAGAAGAGAGAGAGAGGAGAAGAGCGTTCTGCCGAAAAACAGAGGAAAGTACCTTTTATACCCTCTCAAAACGAAGTCGTTTTGGCCTTAAGTGACCCAGAGGATCCGCGCGTTTGACTGTGACCTGACCCGACCCGAGCGTCGACCCACTTCCTGACCCGCGCGTGCCAGCCCCCCGTCGAGCCAAGCCGAGCCGAGCCGAGCTTCCCAAGCCGCCCCCCGAGCCACCCCTGAGCCGTTTCTCTTCCTTGAGCCGAGCCAAGCCGAGCCGCGATCCGAGCCACTCCAGGTTTTTTTTTGTTTTTGAATTTTTTTTATTTTCATTTATTTGTTTATTTGTTTTTTTTTATTTATTAGATTAGGTTTATTTAATATTCTTTTTATCTTAATTTTATTTTTATTTTTGTTTTACTTTTCTTTATTTTTCTATTTTTATTATTCTATTTTCTTTAAATAAAAATCAAAATTTCCAAAAAAAATATTTTTAGGGAAAAGTTGAAAGTATCAATTTTCCTTGGAAAGCAAAGTTTCAAAAAAAATATTTTTGAGGAAAAGTTGAAAGTATCAATTTTTCTTAAAAATAAATTTCCAAAAAAATATTTTTTGGGAAAAGTTGAAAGTATCAATTTTCCTTAAAAATAAATTTTCAAAAAAAGTATTTTTGGGGAAAAGTTGAAAGTATCAATTTTCCCTACACAAGAACAATCATTCTTTCCTTCCTTTCTATTTTGATTTTGATTTTTCTTTAACTAATCCGATGATGGAGCCTCTGCAAGTGAAGCAGTACTTTTTCTTGCATACTTTTGAGGTGAGGGAATTTTCTCAATTTTTTGCTAAAAGTATTAAAGTCAATTGAGAATAATTTCCAATAATTAATTACTTGGTAAAATTTTAAGGCTTTTTGGATAACACAAATTTTAGCTGGTACCATCTTTTGATGGGCGTTGTGCGGGTGCTATAACCTTCCTCACACGTAACCGAACTCCCGAACCCTGTTATGGTTTGTAGACCTGAACCTATTCTTTTAGGGACCCTTAAACTTAGGTGATCCCTAAAAGGATAGATTCTTTAGGTGGCCAATCGCACCTAGATCAAAAAGATTGGTGGCGACTCCCTTAAGTCAATGTCTAGCGATAGATCCCTGGATCTAGACGTTATGACACTACCGGATAGGTTCTTCGGTGCAGCTTCGATGATGGTGCCCCGGTGAAGAAAAATGCGGCACCAGCACATGCCTAATCCCAGCATATGCTGTCGTAACCCTCGGTCCGATCCGATCTTAGACTGAGAATGAACTCCGTATGCTCAGACTGGGAATGAACTCCGTATGCTTAGACTGAGAATGAACCCACGAAACGAGCGTGCGGGCACTCAGCCAGCCAGAGGGGCGGGATGCACAAGCCGGGGATCGACCGGGTCCCTCTCTGTGTGCTATCGATCATGTTGTCGGAACCCTCGGTCTGGTCCGATCTTAAACTGGGAATGAACTCTGTATACCTAAGCCAATCAACAAAACGAACGGGCAGGTGGGCGGGCGGGCACTACGTCGGCCAGAGAGACGGGATGCGCAAGCCGTGGATCGATAGGGTGGTAGGTGGGTTTAGGCACATCTTCATATTTCTGCATGGCAATGCCATTTTTATGGCTTGTAAATTCATATAATGGTCCCTTAAGCCTTCACGTGAAGTTTCATGGCAAGACGACTTGTTTTTTATTTTTCATGATTTTTGAAACTTTTTACAGTTCAGGATTTTTTAGAATTTTTTCGGAAGGAGTTTTGGCTCCAAACTTGGTAGACGTGATCCTTGTATTTTTGTTGGCATGCATAAAAAAATTCAGCTAAAAACTCGAAGTGTACGAGATTTTGTGACCATTTGAAAAAAGTGTCCCCATTTCAGACACTTTAATGGCTACTGGCAGCAAACCTGTAAAATCTCAAATGCTCTTTAAGGGGGTGTGAGTTCTCAAGGTTTGATGAGGGATAGGGGGCCAATATAACGGCCAAGTACCAGCACCCATTGCACATCATGTGCGCACACCCCCCTGGGCCCCCCCGA
This sequence comes from Durio zibethinus, assembly GCF_002303985.1. Next base: position 16,074,834 of record NW_019167915.1, on the reverse strand, counting down.
TCACCAGAACCCTAATGCCGTCGGTCAGGTTCTCTGACGATGCTCTGACGATGGTGCCCCGGTGAAGAAAAATACGGCACCAGTACTTGCCCAGGCATAGCATGTGCTGTCGTAACCCTCGGTCCAGTCCAATCTTAGACTGGGAATGAACTCCGTATGCCTAAGTCAACCCACGAAAGGAGCGTGCGGGCGCTCAGCCAACCAGAGGGGCGGGATGCACAAGTCGAGGATCGATCGGGTCCCCCTCTACGTACTGTCGATCCTGCTACCGCAACCCTCAGTCCGATCCGATCTTAGACTGGGAATGAATTCCGTATGCCTAAGCCAACCGATGAAATGAGCGGGTGGGCGGGCGAGCACTACGTCGGCCAGAGAGACGGGATGTGCAAGCCGTGGATCGATAGGGTGGTAGGTGGGTTTAGGCACATCTTCATATTTCTGCCTACCAATGCCATTTTTATGGCTTGTAAATTCATACAATGGTCCCTTAAGCCTTCACGTGAAGTTTCATGGTAAGATGACTCGTTCTCTATTTTTCACAATTTTCGAAACTTTTTGTTGTTCGAGATTTTTTAAACTTTTTTCGAAAGGATTTTTGGCCCCAAACTTGGTAGACGTGATCCTTGTATTTTTTTTGGCATGCACAAAAATATTCAGCTAAAAACTCGAAGTGTACAAGATTTTGTGACAATTTGAAAAAAGTGTCCCCATTTCAGATACTTTAAAGGCTACTGGCAGCAAACCTGTAAAATCTCGAATGCCCTTTAAGGGGGTGTTAGTTCTCGAGGTTTGATGAGGGATAAGGGGCCAATATAAGGGCCAAGTACCAGCACCCATCGCACATCATGTGCGCACACAGCCACCCGATCGCTGGAACCCTAATGCCGCCGGTCACGTTCTCCGACGATGGTGCCTCGTGAAGAAAAATGCGGCACCAGCACATGCACGAGCCCAGCATGTGCTGCCATAACCCTCGGTCTGGTCTGATCTTAGACTGGGAATGAACTTTATATGCTTAGACTGGGAATGAACTCCGTATGCCTAAGTCAACCCACGAAACGAGCGTGCGGGCGCTCAGTCAGCCAGAGGGGTGGGATGCGCAAGCCGGGGATCGGCCCGTTCCCCCTCTGTGTGCTGCCGATCCTACTATCGTAACCCTCAGTCTGGTCTGATCTTAGACTGGGAATGAACTCCATATGCCTAAGCCAACCGACGAAATGAACGGGCGGGCACTACGTCGCCAGAGAGACGGGATGCGCAAGCCATGGATCGATAAGGTGGTAGGTGGGTTTAGGCACATCTTCATATTTTTGAATGCCAATGCCATTTTTATGGCTTGTAAATTCATACAATGGTCCCTTAAGCCTTCACGTGAAGTTTCATTGCAAGACGACTCGTTTTCTATTTTTCACGATTTTAGAAACTTTTTGGGGTTCGAGATTTTTTAAAATTTTTTTGGAAGGAGTTTTGGCCCCAAACTTGGTAGACGTGATCCTTGTATTTTTGTTGGCATGCACAAAAAATTCAGCTAAAATCTCGAAGTGTACAAGATTTTGTGACCATTTGAAAAAAGTGTCCCCATTTCAGACACTTTAATTGCTACTGGCAGCAAACCTATAAAATCTGAAATGCTCTTTAAGGGGGTGTGAGTTCTGGAGGTTTGATGAGGGATAGGGGCCAATATAAGGGCCAAGTACCAGCACCCATCGCACATCATGTGCGCACACCCACCCGACCCCCCTGGTAGCCGGAACCCCAATGCCATCGGTCAGGATCTCCGGCGATGCTCCGACGATGGTGCCCCGACAAAGAAAAATACGACACCAGCACATTCCCGAGCCCAGCATGTGCAGCCGCAACCCTCTTTTGGTCCAATTTTATACTGGGAATGAACTCCATATGCCTAAGTCAACCCACGAAACGAGCGTGCGGGCGCTCAGTCGGCCAGAGGGGCGGGATGCGCAAGCCGGGGATCGACCAGTTCCCCTTCTGCGTGCTATCGATCCTACTGCCGTAACCCTCGGTCCGGTCTGATCTTAGACTGGGAATGAACTCCGTATGCCTAAGCCAACCGACGAAACGAGCGGGCGGGCGGGCACTACGCCGACCAGAGAGACGGGATGCGCAAGTCGTGGATCGATAGGGTGGTAGGTGGGTTTAGGTACATCTTCATATTTTTGCATGCCAATGCCATTTTTATGGCTTGTAAAGTCATACAATGGTCCCTTAAGCCTTCACGTGAAGTTTCATTGCAAGACGACTCGTTTTCTATTTTTCACGATTTTTGAAAATTTTTGCGGTTCGGGATTTTTTAAAATTTTTTCAGAAGGATTTTTGGCCCCAAACTTGGTAGACGTGATCCTTGTATTTTTTGTTGGCATGCAAAAAAATATTCAGCCAAAAACTCGAAGTCTACAAGATTTTGTGACCGTTTCAAAAAAGTGTCCCCATTTCAGACACTTTAATAGCTACTGGCAGCAAACCTGTAAAATCTCAAATGCTCTTGAAGGGGGTGTGAGTTCTCGAGGTTTGATAAGTGATAGAGGGCCAATATAAGGGCCAAGTACCAGCCCCCATCGCAAATCATGTGCGCATACCCCTCCCGGCCCCCCCGATCGCCAGAACCCTAATGCCGCCAGTCAAGTTCTCCGGTAATGCTCCGACGATGGTGCCCCGACGAAGAAAAATGGGGCACCAGGACATGCCCCAGCCCAACATGTGCTTTCGCAACCCTCGGTCTGATCCGATCTTAGACTGGGAATGAACTCCGTATGCTTAGACTGGGAATGGACTCCGTACGGCTAAGTCAACCCACGAAATGAGCGTGCGGGCACTCAGCAGGCCAGAGGGGTGGGATGCGCAAGCCGGGATCGGTAGGGTCCCCCTCTGTGTGCTCCCGATCCTACTACCACAACCCTCAGTCCGGTCCGATCTTAGACTAGGAATGAACTCCGTATGCCTAAGCCAACCGACGAAACGATCGAACGGGCACTACGTCGGCCAGAGTGATGGGATGCGCAAGCCGTTGATCAATAGGGTGGTAGGTGGGTTTAGGCACATCTTCATATTTCTGCATGCCAATGCCATTTTTATGGCTTGTAAATTCATACAATGGTCCCTTAAGCCTTCACGTGAAGTTTCATGGCAAGATGACTTGTTTTCTATTTTTCATGATTTTGGAAACTTTTTGCACATCATGTACGCACACCCCCCGGCCCCCCGATCGCTGGAACCCCAATGCCGTCGGTCAGGTTCTTTGACGATGCTCCGGCGATGGTGCCCCGACGAAGAAAAATACGGCACTAGCACATGCCCCTCGGTCTGGTCCGATCTTAGACTGGGAATGAACTCCGTATGCTTAGACCGGGAATGAACTCTGTATGCCTAAGTCAACATACGAAACGGGCGTGCGGGCGCTCAGCCTGCCAGAGGGAAGGGATGCGTAAGTCGGTGATCGGCCGGGTGCCCCTCTGCGTGCTGCCAATCCTGCTGCCGTAACCCTCGGTTCGGTTTGATCTTAGACTAGGAATGAACTCCGTATGCCTAAGCCAATCGACGAAACGAGCGTGAGGGCGTGCGGGCGGGTACTACGCTGGCCAGAGAGACGGGATGTGCAAGCCATGGATCGATAGGGTGGTAGGTGGGTTTAGGCACATCTTCACATTTCCATGTGCCAATGCCAATTTTATGGCTTGTAAATTCATACAATGGTCCCTTAAGCCTTCACGTGAAGTTTCATGGCTAGACGACTCGTTTTCTATTTTTCATGATTTTGGTAACTTTTTACGGTTCGGGATTTTTTAAAATTTTTTCGGAAGGCATTTTGGCCCCAAACATGGTAGACGTGATCCTTGTATTTTTTCTCGTATGCACAAAAAAATTCAGCTAAAAACTCAAAGTGTACAAGATTTTGTAACCATTTGAAAAAAGTGTCCCCATTTCAGACACTTTAAAGGCTACTGGCAGCAAACCTATAAAATCTTAAATCCTTTTTAAGGGTGTGTGAGTTATCGAGGTTTGATGAGGGATAGGGGGCCAATATAAGGGCCAAGTACAGCACCCATCACACATCATGTGCGCACACCCCCCTCGGCCCTCCGATCGTCGGAACCCAAATGCCGCCGGTCAGGTTCTCCGGCGATGCTCTGGTGATGGTGCCCCGATGAACAAAAATGCAGCACCAGCACATGCCCGAGCCTAGCATGTGCTGCCGCAACCCTCGGTTCGGTTTGACCTTGGACTGGGAATGAACTCCGTATGCCTAAGTCAACCCACGAAACGAGCGTGCAGGCGCTATTCGGCCAGAGGGGCGGGATGCACAAGCAGGGGATCGATCGGGTCCCCCTCTGCGTGCTGCCAATCCTGCTGCCGTAACCCTCGATCCAGTCCAATCTTAGATTGGGAATGAACTCCGTATGCCTAAGCCAACCGACAAAACGAGCCGGCAGGCGGGCACTACGCCGACCAGAGAGACGGGATGCGCAAGCTGTGGATCGATAGGGTGGTAGGTGGGTTTAGGCACATATTCATATTTCTACATGCCAATGCCATTTTTATGGCTTGTAAATTCATACAATGGTCCCTTAAGCCTTCACATGAAGTTTCATGGCAAGACGACTCGTTTTCTATTTTTCATGATTTTCAAAACTTATTGCGGTTCGAGATTTTTTAAAATTTTTTCGAAAGGAGTTTTGGCCCCAAACTTGGTAAACATGATCCTTGTATTTTTGTTGGCATGCATAAAAAATTCAGCTAAAAACTCGAAGTGTACAAGATTTTGTGACCATTTGAAAAAAGTGTCCCCATTTCTTACACTTTAATGGCTACTGGCAGCAAACCTGTAAAATCTCAACTGCTCTTTAAGGGGGCGTGAGTTCTCATGGTTTGATGAGGGATAGGGGGCCAATATAAGGGCCAAGTACCAGCACCCATCGCACATCATGTGTGCACACCCCTCCCAGCCCCCCGATCGTCGGAACCCCCAATGCCGCCAGTCAGGTTCTCCGGTGATGCTCCGACGATGGTGCCCCGACAAAGAAAAATGTGACACTAGCACATGCCCGAGGCCAGCATGTGCTGCCGTAACCCTCGGCCCGATCTGATCTTAGACTGGGAATGAACTCCATATGCTTAGGCTGGGAATGAACTCCGTATGCCTAAGTCAACCCACGAAACGAGTGTGCGGGCACTCAGCCGGCCAGAGGGGCGGGATGCACAAGCCAGGGATCGGTCGAGTCCCCCACTACGTGCTGCCGATCTTGCTACCACAACCCTCGGTCTGGTCTGATCTTAGACTGGGAATGAACTCCGTATGCCTAAGCCAACCGACGAAACGAGCGGACGGGCGGGCGGGCACTACGCCGGCCGGAGAGACGGGATTCGCAAGCCGTGGATCGATAGGGTGGTAGGTGGGTTTAGGCACATCTTTATATTTCTGCATGCCAATGCCATTTTTATGGCTTGTAAATTCATACAATGGTCCTTTAAGCTTTCGCATGAAGTTTCATGGCAAGACGACTCGCTTTCTATTTTTCACGATTTTTTAAACTTTTTGAGGTTCAGGATTTTTTAAAATTTTTTCGAAAGGATTTTTGGCACCAAACTAGGTAGACGTAATCCTTGTATTTTTGTTTGCATGCACAAAAATATTCAGGTAAAAACTCGTAGTGTACAAGATTTTGCGACCATTAGAAAAAAGTGCCCCAATTTCAGACACTTTAATGGCTACTGGCAACAAACCTGTAAAATCTCAAATGCTCTTTAAGGGGGTGTGAGTTCTTGAGGTTTGATGAGGGATAGGGGGCTAAAATAAGGGCCAAGTACCGTCACCCATCACACATCATGTGCGCACACCCCCCCGACCCCCCCGATCACCGGAACCCCAATGTCACCGGTTAGGTTCAATGGCGATGCTCCGACGATGGTGCCCCGACGAAGAAAAATGCGGCACCAGCACATGCCCGAGCCCAGCATGTGCTACCGCAACCCTCGGTCTGGTCTGATCTTAGACTGGGAATGAACTTCGTATGCTTAGACTGGGAATGAACTCAGTTTGCCTAAGTCAACCCACGAAACGAGCATACGGGTGCTCAGTCGGCCAAAGGGGAAGGATGCGCAAGCTGGGGATCGGTCCGAGTCCCACTCTATGTGCTGCTAATCCTACTACTGCAACCCTCAGTCTGATCGGATCTTGGATCGGGAATGAACTTCGTATGCCTAAGCCAACCGACGAAACGAACGGGTGGGTGGGCGGACGAGCACTATACCGGCCAGAGAGATGGGATGCACAAGCCGTGGATCGATAGGGTGGTAGGTTGGTTTAGGCACATTTTCATATTTTTGCATGACAATGCCATTTTTATGGGTTGTAAATTCATACAATGGTCCCTTAAGCCTTCACGTGAAGTTTCATGGCAAGACAACTCGTTTTCTATTTTTCACAATTTTCAAAACTTTTTGCGGTTCGGGATTTTTTAAAATTTTTTCAGAAGGTGTTTTTGCCCCAAACTTGGTAGATGTGATCCTTGTATTTTTGTTGACATGCACAAAAAAAGTCAGCTAAAAACTCGATGTGTACAAGATATTGTGACCATTCGAAAAAAGTGTCCCTATTTCAGACACTTTAATGGCTACTGGCAGCAAACCTGTAAAATCTCAAATGCTTTTTAAAGGGGTGTAAGTTCTCGAGGTTTGATGAGGGATAGGGGGCCAATATAAGGGCCAAGTACCAGCACCCATCACACATCATGTGCGCACACCCACCCGGCCCTCCCGATCGCCGAAACCCTAACGTCGCCGGTTAGGTTCTCCGATGATGTTCCGACGATGGTGCCCTGGCAAAGAAAAATGCGGCACCAGCACATGCCTAAGCCCAGCATGTGCTGCCACCACCCTCGGTCTGGTCCGATCTTATACTGAGAATGAACTCCGTGTGCTTAGGCTGGGAATGAACTCTGTATGCCTAAGTCAACCCACGAAACAAGCGTGCGGGCGCTCAACCACCCAGAGGGGCGGGATGCGCAAGTCGGGGATCGGTCGGGTCCCCCTCTGCGTGCTGCCGATCCTGCTACCGTAACCCTCAGTTTGGTCCGATCTTAGACTGGGAATGAACTCCGTATGCCTAAGCCAACCGACGAAACGAACGGGCGGGCGGGCGGGCTCTATGCCGACCAGAGAGACGGGACGCGCAAGCCGTGGATCGATAGGGTGGTAGGTGGGTTTAGGCACATCATCATATTTCTGCATGCCAATGCCATTTTTATGGCTTGTAAATTAAAACATTGGTCCATTAAGCCTTCACGTGAAGTTTCATGGCAAGATGACTCGTTTTCTCTTTTTCACAATTTTTGAAACTTTTTGTGGTTCGGGAATTTTTTAAAATTTTTTTGGAAGGAGTTTTAGCCCCAAATTTGGTAGACGTGATCCTTGTATTTTTGTTGGCTTGCACAAAACAATTCAGCTAAAAACTCAAAGTGTACAAGATTTTGTGACCATTTGAAAAAAGTATCCCCATTTCAGACACTTTAATTGCTACTGGCAGCAAACCTGTAAAATCTCAAATGCTCTTTAAGGGGGTGTGAGTTTTCGAGGTTTGATGAGGGATAGGGGCCAATATAAGGGCCAACTACCAGCACCCATCGCACATCATGTGCGCACACCCCCCGGCCCCCCCGATCGCCAGGACCCCAATGCCACCGGTTAGGTTCTCCGGCGATGCTCCAACAATAGTGCCCCGGCTAAGAAAAATGCGGCACCAGCACAAGCCCGAGGCCAGCATGTGCTACCGCAACCCTTGGTCCAGTCCAATCTTAGACTGGAAATGAACTCCGTATGCTTAGACTAGGAATGAACTCCGTATGCCTAAGTCAACCCACAAAACGAGCGTATGGGCGCTCAACCGGCCAGAAGGGTGGGATGCGTAAGCCGCGGATTAGTCGGGTCCCCCTCTACGTGCTACCGATCTTGCTGCCGTAACCCTCGGTATGATCTGATCTTAGACTGGGAATGAACTCCGTATGCCTAAGCCAACCGATGAAACAAACGGGCGGACAGGCCGGCGGGCACTACGCCGGCCAGAGAGACGGGATGCACAAGCCGTGGATCGATAGGGTGGTAGGTGGGTTTAGGCACATCTTCATATTTCTTCATGCCAATGCCATTTTTATGGCTTGGAAATTCATACAATGGTCCCTTAAGCCTTCACGTGAAGTTTCATGGCAAGACGAATCATTTTCTATTTTTCACGATTTTTGAAACTTTTTAAAGTTCAGGATTTTTTAAACTTTTTTCGGGAAGATTTTTGGACCCAAACTTGGTAGACGTGATCCTTGTATTTTTCTTGGCATATACAAAAAAATTCAGCAAAAAACTCGAAGTGTACAAGATTTTGTGACCATTTGAAAAAAGTGTCCCCATTTCAGACACTTTAATAGCTACTGATAGCAAACCTGTAAAATCTCAAATGCTCTTTAAGGGGGTGTGAGTTATCGAGGTTTGATGAGGGATAGGGGGCCAATATAAGGGCCAAGTACCAGCACCCATCGCACATCATCTGCGCACACCCCCCGGCCCCCCGATCGCCGGAACACCAACGCCGCCGGTCAGGTTCTCCGATGACGCTCCGACGATGGTTCCCCGACGAAGAAAAATGCGGCACCAGCACATGCTCAGGCCCAGCATGTGCTGCTGTAACCCTCGGTCCGGTCCGATCTTAGACTGGGAATGAAATCCGTATGCTTAGAATGGGAATGAACTCCATATGCCTAAGTCAACCCACGAAACGAGCGTGCGGGCGCTCAGCCGACGAGAAAGGTGGGATGCGCAAGTCGGGGATCGACCGGGTGCCCCTCTGCGTGCTGCCGATGCTGCTACCGTAACCCTTGGTCTGGTCCAATCTTAGACTGTGAATGAACTCCGTATGCCTAAGCCAACCGACGAAATGAGCAGGCGGGCGGGCACTACGCCGACCAAAGAGACGGGATGCTCAAGCCGTGGATCGATAGCGTGGTAGGTGGGTTTAGGCACATCTTCATATTTCTGCGTGCCAATGCCATTTTTATAGCTTGTAAATTCATACAATGGTCCCTTAAGCCTTCACGTGAAGTTTCATGGCAAGATGACTCGTTTTCTATTTTTCACGATTTTTGAAACTTTTTGCAGCTCGGGATTTTTTAAACTTTTTTCGGAAGGAGTTTTGAACCCAAACTTGGTAGACGTGATCCTTGTATTTTTCTTGGCATATACAAAAAAATTCAGCTAAAAACTCGAAGTGTACAAGATTTTGTGACCATTTGAAAAAAGTGTCCCCATTTTAGACACTTTAATGGCTACTGGCAGCAAACCTGTAAAATCTCAAATGCTCTTTAAGGGGGTGTGAGTTGTCGAGGTTTGATGAGGGATAGGGGGCCAATATAAGGGCCAACAACCAGCACCAATCGCACATCATCTGCGCACACCCCCCCGGCCCCCACTGATCGTCGAAACCCCAATGCCGCCGGTCAGGTTCTCTGGTGATGCTCCGACGATGGTGCCCCAACGAAGAAAAATGCGACACCAGCACATGCCTGAGCCCACATGTACTGTCCCAACCCTCGGTCCGGTCCGATCTTAGACTGGGAATGAACTCCGTATGCTTAGACTGGGAATGAACTCCGTATGCCTAAGTCAACCCACGAAACGAGCGAGCGGGCGCTCAGCCGGCCAGAGGGGCAGGATGCGCAAGCCGGGGATCGACCGGGTCCCCCTCTACGTGCTGCAGATTCTGCTGTCACAACCCTCGGTCTGGTCCGATCTTAGACTGGGAATGAACTCCTTATGCCTAAGCCAACCGACGAAATGAGCAGGCGGGCGGGCACTACGTCAGCCAGAGAGGCGGGATGCGCAAGCCGTGGATCGATAGGGTGGTAGGTGGGTTTAGGCACATCTTCATATTTCTTCATGCCAATGCCATTTTTATGGCTTGGAAATTCATACAATGGTCCCTTAAGCCTTCACGTGAAGTTTCATGGCAAGATGACTCGTTTTCTATTTTTCACGATTTTTGAAACTTTTTGCAGCTCGGGATTTTTTAAACTTTTTTCGGAAGGAGTTTTGAACCCAAACTTGGTAGACGTGATCCTTGTATTTTTCTTGGCATATACAAAAAAATTCAGCAAAAAACTCGAAGTGTACAAGATTTTGTGACCATTTGAAAAAAAGTGTCCCCATTTCAGGCACTTTACTGGCTACTAGCAGCAAACCTGTAAAATCTCAAATACTCTTTTAAAGGGGTCTGTGTTCTCGAGGTTTGATGAGGGATAGGTGGCCAGTATAAGGGCCAAGTACCAGCACCTATTACACATCATGTGCGCACACCCTCCCGGCCCCCCCGGTTGTCGGAACCCCAATATAGCCGGTAAGGTCTCCAGCGATGGTGCCCCGGGGAAGAAAAATACGGCACCAGCACATGCCCGAGCCCAGCATGTGTTGTCACAACCCTCGATCCAGTCTGATCTTAGATTGGGAACGAACTCCGTATGCTTAGACTGGGAATGAACTCCGTATGCTTAGACTGGGAATGAACTCCGTATGCCTAAGTCAACCCACGAAACGAGCGTACGGGCGCTCAACTGGCCAGAGGGGCGGGATGCACAAGCCGGGGATCGATCGGGTGCCCCTCTACGTGCTGCCGATCCTGCTGCTGCAACCCTTGGTCTGGTCTAATCTTACACTGGGAATGAACTCCGTATGCCTAAGCCAACCGATGAAACGAGCGGGCGGGCAGGCACCACGCCGGCCAGAGAGATAGGATGCACAAGCCGTGGATCGATAGGGTAGTAGGTGGGTTTAGGCACATCTTCATATTTCTGCATTCCAATGCCATTTTTATGGCTTGTAAATTCATACAATGGTCCTTTAAGCCTTCACGTGAAGTTTCATGGCAAGATGACTCATTTTCTATTTTTCATGATTTTTGGAACTTTTTGCGGTTCGAGATTTTTTGAAATTTTTTCGAAAGGAGTTTTGGCCCCAAACTTGGTAGACATGATCCTTGTATTTTTGTTGGCATGCACAAAAAAATTCAGCTAAAAACTCGAAGTGTACAAGATTTTGTGACCATTTGAAAAAAGTGTCCCTATTCAGACACTTTAATGGCTAAGCAGCAAACCTATAAAATCTCAAATGCTCTTTAAGGGAGTGTGAGTTCTCAAGGTTTGATGACGGATAGGGGGCCCATATAAGGGCTAAGTACCAGCACCCATCGCACATCATGTGCGCACACCCCCCCGGGCCCCCCGATCGTCGGAACCCCAATGCCATCGGTCAGGTTCTCCAACGATGCTCCGGCGATGGTGCCCCAACGAAGAAAAATACGGCACCAGCAAATGCCCGAGCCTAGCATGTGCTACCGCAACCCTTGGTCCATCCGATCTTAGACTGGGAATGAACTCCGTATGCCTAAGTCAACCCACGAAACGATCGTACGGGCGCTCAGCCGGCTAGAGGGGCGGGAAGCACAAGCCGGGGATCGGCTGGGTCCCCCTCTGCGTGTTGTCGATCTGGCTGTCGTAACCCTCAATCCGATCTGATCTTAGACTAGGAATGAACTCTGTATGCCTAAGCCAACCAACGAAATGAGCGAGCGGCAGGGCGGGCGGGCAATGCGCCGGTTAGAGAGATGGGATGCGCAAGCCGTGGGTCGATAGGGTGGTAGGTGGGTTTTTTAAACTTTTTTTGTTCGGGATTTTTTAAAATTTTTTCGGAAGGAGTTTTGGCCCCAAATTTGGTAGATGTGATCCTTGTATTTTTGTTGGCATGCACAAAAGAATTAAGCTAAAAACTCGAAGAGTACAAGATTTTGTGACCATTTGAAAAAAGTGTCCCCATTTCAGACACTTTAATGGCTACTGGCACCAAACATGTAAAATCTCAAATGCTCTTTAAGGGGGTGTAAGTACTCGAGGTTTGATGAGGGATAGGGGGCCAATATAATGGCCAAGTACCAGCACCCATCGCACATCATGTACGCACACCCCCGGCCCCCCGATCGTCGGAACCCCAATGCCGCCAGTCAAGTTCTCCGGCGGTGCTCCGGGGATGGTGCCCCAGCGAAGAAAAATGCGGCACCAGCACATGCCCGAGCCCAGCATGTGCTGCCGCAACCCTCAGTCCGGTCTGATCTTAGACTGGGAATGAACTCCGTATGCCTAAGTCAACCCACGAAACGAGCGTACGGGCGCTCAACTGGCCAGAGGGGCGGGATGCACAAGCCGGGGATCGATCGGGTGCCCCTCTGCGTGCTGCCGATCCTGCTGCTGCAACCCTTGGTCTGGTCTAATCTTACACTGGGAATGAACTCCGTATGCCTAAGCCAACCGATGAAACGAGCGGGCGGGCAGGCACCACGCCGGCCAAGAGATAGGATGCACAAGCCGTGGATCGATAGGGTAGTAGGTGGGTTTAGGCACATCTTCATATTTCTGCATTCCAATGCCATTTTTATGGCTTGTAAATTCATACAATGGTCCTTTAAGCCTTCACGTGAAGTTTCATGGCAAGATGACTCATTTTCTATTTTTCATGATTTTTGGAACTTTTTGCGGTTCGAGATTTTTTGAAATTTTTTCGAAAGGAGTTTTGGCCCCAAACTTGGTAGACATGATCCTTGTATTTTTGTTGGCATGCACAAAAAAATTCAGCTAAAAACTCGAAATGTACAAGATTTTGTAACCATTCGAAAAAAGTGTCCCCATTTCAGACACTTTAATTGCTACTGGCAACAAACCTGTAAAATCTCAAATGCTCTTTAAGGAGGTGTGAGATCTTGAGGTTTGATGAGGGATAGGGGGCCAATATAAAGTCCAAGTACCAGCAACCATCATACATCATGTGTGCACACACCCCACGGACCCCCCGATCGTCAGAACCCCAATGCCGCTTGTCAGGTTCTCCGGCGATGCTTCGGCAATGGTGCCCCAACGAACAAAAATGCGGCACCAGCACATGCCCGAGCCCAGTATGTGCTGCCGCAACCCTCGATCCGGTCTGATCTTAGACTGAGAATTAACTCTGTATGCTTAGACTGGGAATGAACTCCGTATTCTTAAGTCAACCCATGAAACGAGCGTGAGGGCGCTTAGCCGGCCAGAGGGGCGGGATGCGTAAGCTGGGGATCGACAGGGTCCCCCTCTACGTGTTCTCGATCCTGCTGTCACAACCCTCGATCTGATCGGATCTTAAACGGGGAATGAACTTCGTATGGCTAAGCCAACCGACGAAACAAGCGGGTGGGCGGGTGGGCAGGCATTACGCCGACCAGATACACGGGATGCGCAAGCCGTGGATTGATGGGGTGGTAGCTGGGTTTAGGCACATCTTCCTATTTCTGCATGCCAACGCCATTTTTATGGCTTGTAAATTCATACAATGGTCCCTTAAGCCTTCACGTGAAGTTTCATGGCAAGACGACTCGTTTTCTATTTTTCATGATTTTTAAAACTTTTTACGGTTCGGGATTTTTTAAAATATTTTGAAAGGAGTTTTGGCCCCAAACTTGGTAGACATGATCCTTGTATTTTTTTTGGCATGCACAAAAAAATTCAGATAAAAACTCGAAGTGTACAAGATTTTGTGACCATTTGAAAAAAGTGTCCCCATTTCAGACACTTTAATGGCTACTGGCAGCAAACGTGTAAAATCTCAAAAATGCTCTTTAAGGGGGTGTGAGTTCTCGAGGTTTGATAAGGGATAGGGGTCCAATATAAGGGCCAAGTACCAGCACCCATCGCACATCATGTGCGCACCCCCCGGCCCCCCCGATCATCGGAACCCAATGCTGCCGGTCAGGTTCTTCGACGATGCTCCATTGATGGTGCCCCGATGAAGAAAAATATGGCACCAGCACATGCCCGAGCCCAGCATGTGCTACCGCAACCCTCGGTCCAATCTGATCTTAGACTGTGAATGAACTCCATATGCTTAGACTGGGAATAAACTCTATATGCCTAAGTCAACCCACGAAACGAATGTGTGAGCGCTCAGCCGGCCAGAGGGGCGGGATGCGCAAGCCGCAGATCGGTCGGGTCCCCCTCTGTGTGCTGCCGATCTTGCTGCCGTAACCCTCGGTCTGGTCCTATCTTAGACTGGGAATGAACTTCGTATGCCTAAGCCAACCGACGAAACGAGCGTCCGGGCGGGCGGGCGGGCACTACGTCGGCCAGAGAGATGGGATGCGCAAGCCGTGGATCGATAGGGTGGTAGGTGGGTTTAGGCACATCTTTATATTTCTATGTGCCAATGCCATTTTTATGGCTTGTAAATTCATACAATGGTCCCTTAAGCCTTCACGTGAAGTGTCATGGCAAGACGACTCGTTTTCTATTTTTCACGATTTTCAAAACTTTTGCGGTTTGGGATTTTTGAAAATTTTTTCGAAAGGAGTTTTGGCCCAAACTTAGTAGACATGATCTTTGTATTTTTGTTGGCAAGCACAAAAAAATTCAGCTAAAAACTCGAAGTGTACAAGATTTTGTGACCATTTGAAAAAAGTGTCCCTATTTCAGACACTTTAATGGCTACTGACAGCAAACCTGTAAAATCTCAAATGCTCTTGAAGGGGGTGTGAGTTCTTGAGGTTTGATGAGGGATAGGGGGCCAATATAAGGGCCAAGTACCAGCACCCATCGCACATCATGTGCGCATCCCCCCCGGCTCCCCCGATCGTCGAAACCCCAATGCCACCGGTCAGGTTCTCCGACGATGCTCCGTTGATGGTGCCCCGACGAAGAAAAATGTGACACCAGCACATGCGCAGCCCAGCATGTGCTGCTGTAACCCTTGGTCCGGTCCGATCTTAGACTGTGCATGAACTCCATATGCTTAGACTGGGAATGAACTCCATATGCCGAAGTCAACCCACGAAATGAGCGTGCGGGCGCTCAACCGGCCAGAGGGATGGGATGCGCAAGCCGCGGATCGGCCGGGTCCCCCTCTGCGTGCTACCAATCCTACTGCCGTAACCCTCGGTCTGATCTCATCTTAGACTGGGAATGAACTCCGTATGCCTAAGCCAACCGATGAAACAAGCGGGCGGACAGGCGGGTGGGCACTATGCCGGCCAAAGAGACGGGATGCACAAGCCGTGGATCGATAGGGTGGTAGGTGGGTTTAGGCACATCTTCATATTTCTGCATGCCAATGCCATTTTTATGGCTTGTAAATTCATACAATGGTCCCTTAAGCCTTCACGTGAAGTTTCATGGCAAGACGAATCATTTTCTATTTTCCTATCGCACATCATGTGCGCACACTCCCCCAGCCCCCCCGATCGTCGGAACCCTAATGCCGCCAGTCAGGTTCTCCGATGATGCTCCGGTGATGGTGCCCCAGGGAAGAAAAATGTGGCACCAGCACATGCCCGAGCCCAGCATGTGCTACCGCAACCCTTGGTCTGGTCTGATCTTAGACTGGGAATGAACTCCGTATGCTTAGACTGGGAATGAACTCCGTATGCCTAAGTCAACCCATGAAACGAGCGTGCGGGCGCTCAGTCGGCCAGAGGGGCGGGATGCACAAGCCAAGGATCGATCGGGTCCCCCTCTGCGTGCTGCCGATCTTGCTGCTGTACCCTCAGTCTAGTCTGATCTTAGACTGGGAATGAGCTCTGTATGCCTAAGCCAATCGACGAAACGAATGGGCGGGCGGACAGACGGGCGGGCGGGCACTACGCTAGCCAGAGAGACGGGATGCGCAAGCCGTGGATCGATAGGGTGGTAGGTGGGTTTAGGCACATCTTCATATTTCTACGTGCCAATGCCATTTTTATGGCTTGTAAATTCATATAGTGGTCCCTTTAGCCTTCACGTGAAGTTTCATGGCAAGACGACTCGTTTTTTATTTTTCACGATTTTCGAAACCTTTTACGATTCGGGATTTTTTTTAATTTTTTTGGAAGGACTTTTTGCCCCAAACTTGGTAGACGTGATCCTTGTATTTTTTTTTGGCATGCATAAAAAATTCAGCTAAAAATTCGAAGTGGTCAAGATTTGTGACCATTTGAAAAAAGTGTCCCCATTTTAGACACTTTAATGGCTACTGGCAGCAAACCTGTAAAATCTCAAATGCTCTTTAAAAGGGTGTGAGTTCTCAAGGTTTGATGAGGGATAGGGGGCCAATATAAGGGCCAAATACCAGCACCCATCACACATCATGTGCGCACACCCCCCTCGGCCCCCCCGATCGCTGGAACCCCAATGCCGCCGGTCAGGTTCTCCAACGATGCTCCTGCGATGGTGCCCCAACGAAGAAAAATATGGCACCAGCACATGCCCAAGCCCAGCATGTGCTACTGCAACCCTCGATCTGGTCTGATCTTAGACTAGGAATGAACTCCGTATGCTTAGACTAGGAATGAACTCCGTATGCCTGAGTCAACCCACGAAACGAGCGTGGGGGCGCTCAGCCAGCCAGAGGGGCGGGATGCACAAGCCGAGGATCGACCGGGACCCTCTCTGTGTGCTGTCAATCCTAATACTACAACCCTCAGTTCGTTCCAATCTTAGACTAGGAATGAACACCGTATACCTAAGCCAACCGATGAAACGAATGGGCGGGCGGGCACTATTCCGACCAGAAAGACGGGATGCGCAAGCCGTGGATCGATAAGGTGGTAGGTAGGTTTCAGTACATCTTCATAGTTCTGCATGCCAATGCCATTTTTATGGCTTGTAAATTCATACAATGGTCCCTTAAGCCTTCACATGAAGTTTCATGGCAAGAAGACTCGTTTTCTATTTTTCACGATTTTTAAAACTTTTTACGGTTTGAGATTTTTTAAAATTTTTTTGGAGGGAGTTTTGGCCCCAAACTTCTTAGACATGATCCTTGTATTTTTTTTGGCATGCATAAAAAAATTCAGCTAAAAACTCGAAGTGTACAGGATTTTGTGACCATTTGAAAAAAGTGTCCCCATTTTAGACACTTTAATGGCTACTGGCAGCAAACTTGTAAAATCTCAAATGCTATTTAGGGGGGTGTAAGTTCTCGAGGTTTGATGAGGGATAGGGGGCCAATATAAGGACCTAGTACCAGAACCCATCGCACATCATGTGCGCACACTCCCCCGGCCCCTCCGATCGTCGGAACCCTAATACCGCCAGTCAGGTTCTCCGACGATGCTCCGGTGATGGTGCCCTGGGGAAGAAAAATGCGGCACCAGCACATGCCCGAGCCCGGCATGTGTTGCCGCAACCCTTGGTCTGGTCTGATGTTAGACTGGGAATGAACTCCGTATGCTTAGACTGGGAATGAACTCTGTATGCCTAAGTCAACCCACGAAACGAGCGTGCGGGCGCTCAGCTGACCAGAGGGGCGGGATGCACAAGCTGGGGATCGGTCGGGTCCCCCTCTACGTGCTACCGATCTTGCTGCTGTAACCTTCAGTCCGGTCTAGTCTTAGACTGGGAATGAACTCCATATGCCTAAGCCAACCGACGAAACGAGCGGGCGGGCAAGCAGGCGGGCGGGCGGGCACTACGCTGGCCAAAGAGACGGGATGCGCAAGCCATGGATCGATAGGGTGGTAGGTGGGTTTAGGCACATCTTCATATTTCTACGTGCCAATGCCATTTTTATGGCTTGTAAATTCATATAATGGTCCTTTAAGCCTTCACATGAAGTTTCATGGCAAGACGACTCGTTTTCTATTTTTCATGATTTTCGAAACCTTTTGCGGTTCGGGATTTTTTTAAATTTTTTTGGAAGGATTTTTTGCCCCAAACTTGGTAGACGTGATCCTTGTATTTTTGTTGGCATGCACAAAAAAATTCAGCTAAAAATTCCAAGTGGTCAAGATTTTGTGACCATTTGAAAAAAGTGTCCCCATTTCAAACACTTTAATGGCTACTGGCAGCAAACCTGTAAAATCTCAAATGCTCATTAAGAAGGTGTGAGTTCTCGAGGTTTGATGAGGAATAGGGGTTCAATATAAGGGCCAAATACCAGCACCCATCGCACATCATGTGCGCACACCCCCCCTCGGCCCCCCCGATCGCTGGAACCCTAATGCTGTCGGTCAGGTTCTCCGACGATGCTCCTGCGATGGTGCCCCAATGAAGAAAAATACGGCACCAGCACATGCCCAAGCCCAGCATGTGCTGCCGTAACCCTCGGTCTAGTCTGATCTTAGACTAGGAATGAACTCCGTATGCTTAGACTAGGAATGAAGTCCGTATGCCTAAGTCAACCCACGAAACGAGCGTGGGGGCGCTCAGCCAGCCAGGGGGCGGGATGCACAAGCCGGGGATCGGTCGGGTCCTCCTCTGCATGCTGTCAATCCTACTGTCACAACCCTCAGTCTGGTCTGTTATTAGACTGGGAATGAACTCCGTATGCCTAAGCCAACCGACGGAATGAGCGGACGGGCGGGCGGGCGGGCACTACGCCGGCCAGAGAGACGGGATGCGCAAGCCGTGGATCGATAGGGTGGTAGGTGGGTTTAGGCACATCTTCATATTTCTTCATGCCAATGCCATTTTTATGGCTTGTAACTTCATACAATGGTCCCTTAAGCCTTCACATGAAGTTTCATGGCAAGACGACTCGTTTTCTATTTTTCACAATTTTTAAAACTTTTTGCGGTTTGAGATTTTTTAAAATTTTTTCGGAAGGAGTTTTGGTCCCAAACTTGGTAGACGTGATCCTTGTATTTTTATTGGCATGCATAAAAAAATTCAGCTAAAAACACGGAGTGTACAAGATTTTGTGACCATTTGAAAAAAGTGTCCCCATTTTAGACACTTTAATGGCTACTGTCAGCAAACTTGTAAAATCTCAAATGCTCTTTAAGGGGGTGTGAGTTCTCAAAGTTTGATGAGGGACAGAGGGCCAATATAAGGGCCAAGTACCAGCACCCATCGCACATCATGTGTGCACACCCCCCGGCCCCCCGATCACCGGAACCCCAATGCCGCCGGTCAGGTTCTCCGGCGATGGTCCGACGATGGTGCCCCGGCGAAGAAAAATGTGGCACCAGCACATGTCTGAGCCCAGCATGTGCTACCGCAACCCTCGGTCCGATCCGATCTTAGACTGGGAATGAACTCCGTATGCCTAAGTCAACCCACGAAACGAGCGTGCGAGCGCTCAGCCGGCCACGGGGGGATGTGTAAGCCGGGGATCGACCGAGTCCCCCTCTGCGTTCTACCAATCCTGCTATCGCAACCCTCAGTCCGGTCCAATCATAGACTGGGAATGAACTCCGTGTGCCTAAGCTAACCGACGAAACGAGCAAACGAGCGGGCAGGCGGGCACTACGCCGGCCAGAGAGACGGGATGCGCAAGCCGTCGATCGATAGGGTTGTAGGTGGGTTTAGGCACATCTTCATATTTCTGTGTGCCAATGCCATTTTTATGGTTTCTAAATTGATACAATGGTCCCTTAAGCCTTCACGTTAAGTTTCATGGCAAGACGACTCGTTTTCTATTTTTCAATATTTTTAAAACTTTTTACGGTTCGAGATTTTTTAAAATTTTTTCGAAAGGATTTTTGGCCCCAAACTTGGTAGACGTGATCCTTGTATTTTTTTTGGCATGCACAAAAACATTCAGCTAAAAACTCCAGGTGTACAAGATTTTGTGACCATTTGAAAAAAGTGTCTCTATTTCAGACACTTTAATGGCTACTGGCAGCAAACTTGTAAAATCTCAAAGGCTCTTTAAGGGGGTGTGAGTTCTCGAGGTTTGATCAGGGATAGGGAGCCAATATAAGGGCAAGTACCAGCACCCATCTCACATCATGTGCGCACACCCCCCCGACCCCCCCGATCACCGGAACCCCAATGTCGCCGGTCAAGTTCTCCAGCGATGCTCCGGTGTTGGTGCCCCAGTGAAGAAAAATATGGCACTAACATATGCTCGAGCCCAGCATGTGCTGTCGCAACCCTCGGTCTGATCCGATCTTAGACTGGGAATGAACTCCGTACACTTAGACTGGGAATGAACTTCGTATGCCTAGGTCAACCCACGAAACGAGCATGCGGGCGCTCAGTCGGCCAAAGGGGCGGGATGCGTAAGTCGGGGATCGGTCGGGTTCCCCTCTGCATGCTGCCAATCCTGCTGCCGCAACCCTCATTCTGGTTTGATCTTAGACTGGGAATGAACTCCGTATGCCTAAGCCAACCGACGAAACAAACGGGCGGGCGGGCACTACGCCGACCAGAGAGACGGGATGCGCAAGTCATGGATCGATAGGGTGGCAGGTGGGTTTAGGTACATCTTCATATTTCTGTGTGCCAATGCCATTTTTATGGCTTGTAAATTCATACAATGCTCCCTTAAGCCTTCACGTGAAGTTTCATGGCAGGACGACTCGTTTTCTATTTTTCATAATTTTTGAAACTTTTTACGGTTCGAGATTTTTTAAAATTTTTTCGGAAGGAGTTTTGGCCCCAAACTTGGTAGACGTGATCCTTGTATTTTTGCACAAAAAAATTCAGCTAAAAACTCGAAGTGTACAAGATTTTGTGACCATTTGAAAAAAGTGTCCCCATTTCAGACACTTTAATGGCTACTGGCAGCAAACCTGTAAAATCTCAAATGCTCTTTAAGGGGGTGTGGGTTCTCGAGGTTTGATGAGGGATAGGGGGCCAATATAAGGAACAAGTACCAGCACCCATCACACATCATGTGCGCACACCCCCCGGCCCCCCGATCGTCGGAACCCCAATGCCACCGGTTAGGTTCTCCAACGATGCTCCGGTGATGGTGCCCCGACGAAGAGAAATGTGGCACCAGCACATGCCCGAGCCTAGCATGTGCTATCGAAACCCTCGGTCCGATCCGATCTTAGACTGGAATGAACTCCGTATGCTTAGACTGGGAATGAACTCCATATGCCTAAGTCAACCCACAAAACGAGCGTGCGGGCACTCAACCGGCCAGAGGGGCGGGATGTGCAAGATGGGGATCAGTCGGGTCCCCGTCTGCATGCTGTCGATCCTACTACCACAACCCTCGGTCTGGTCCGATCTTAGACTGGGAATGAACTTTGCATGCCTAAGCCAACCGACGAAACGAACAGGCGGGCGGGCGGGCACTACGCTGCCAGAGAGACAGGATGCACAAGCCGTGGATTGATAGGGTGGTAGGTGGGTTTAGGCACATCTTCATATTTCTATGTGCCACTGCCATTTTTATGGCTTGTAAATTCATACAATGGTCCCTTAAGCCTTCACGTGAAGTTTCATGGCAAGATGACTAGTTTTTTATTTTTCACGATTTTTGAAACTCTTTGCGGTTCGGGATTTTTTAAAATTTTTTCAAAAGGAATTTTGGCCCCAAACTTGGTAAACGTGATCCTTGTATTTTTTTTGGCATGCACAAAAAAATTCAACTAAAAACTCGATGTGTACAAGATTTTGTGACCATTTAAAAAAAGTGTCCCCATTTCAGACACTTTAATGGCTACTGGCAGTAAACCTGTAAAATCTCAAATGCTCTTTAAGGGGGTGTGAGTTCTTGAGGTTTGATGACAGATAGGGGGCCAATATAAGGGCCAAGTACCAGCACCCATCACACATCATGTACGCACGCCCATCCCGGCCCCCCCGATCGCCGGAACCCCAATGCCGTCGGTCAGGTTCTCCGATGATGCTCCGGCGATGGTGCCCCGGGGAAGAAAAATGTGTCACCAGCACATGCCTGAGCCCAGCATGTGCTGTCGTAACCCTCGGTCTGGTCTGATCTTAGATTGGGAATGAACTCCGTATGCTTAGATTGGGAATGAACTCCGTATGCTTAGACTGGGAATGAACTCAGTATGCCTAATTCAACCCACGAAACGAGCGTGCGGGCGCTCAACCGGCCAGACGGGCAAGACGAGCAAGTCGGGGATCGACTGGGTCCCCATCTGCGTTCTGTCGATCCTACTGCCGTAGCCCTCGGTCTGGCTCGATCTTAGACTGGGAATGAACTCAGTGTGCCTAAGCCAGCCGATGAAATGAGTGGGCGGACAGGCGGACGGGCACTACGCCGACCAGAGACGGGATGCGCAAGCCGTGTATCGATAGGGTGGTAGGTGGGTTTAGGCACATCTTCATATTTCTACATGCCACTACCATTTTTATGGCTTGTAAATTCATACAATGGTCCCTTAAGCCTTCACGTGAAGTTTTATGGCAAGATGACTTGTTTTCTATTTTTCACGATATTCAAAACATTTTGTAGTTCAGGATTTTTTAAACTTTTTTCGGAAAGAATTTTGGCCCAAAACTTGGTAGACATGATCCTCGTACTTTTGTTGGCATGCACAAAAAAATTCAGCTAAAAACTCGAACTGTAAAAGATTTTGTGACCATTTCAAAAAAAGTGTCCCCATTTCAGACACTTTAATGGCTACTGGCAGCAAACCTGTAAAATCTCAAATGCTCTTTCAGGGGGTTTGAGTTTTGAGTTTGATGAGGGATAGGGGGCCAATATAAGGGCCAAGTACCAGCACCCATCGCACATCATGTGCACACACCCCCCGGCCCCCCCGATCGTTGAAACCTCAATGCAGTCGGTCAGGTTCTCCGACGATGCTCTGGCGATGGTGCGCCGGTGAAGAAAAATGCGACACTAGCACATGCCTGAGCCTAGCATGTGCTGCCGTAACCCTCAGTCCAGTCCAATCTTAGACTGGGAATGAACTCCGTATGCCTAACTCAACCAACGAAACGAGCGTGCGGGCGCTCAGCCGGCCAGAGAGGCGGGATGCGCAAGCCGGGGATTGGTCGGGTCCCCCTCTGCGTGCTGCCGATCCTGCTATCGCAACCCTCAATCTGGTTTGATCTTAGACTGGGAATGAACTTCGTATGCCTAAGCAAACCGACAAAACGAGCGGGTTGGCGGGCGGGCGGGCACTACGCCGGCCAGAGAGACAGGATGCGCAAGCCGTGGATCGAGAGGGTGGTAGGTGGGTTAAGGCACATCTTCATATTTCTACATGCCAATTCCTTTTTAATGGCTTGTAAATTCATACAATGGTCCATTAAGCCTTCACTTGAAGTTTCATGGCAAGACGACTCGTTTTCTATTTTTCATGATTTTCAAAACTTTTTGCAGTTCGGGATTTTTTAAAATTTTTTCGAAAGGATTTTTGGCACCAAACTTGGTAGACGTGATCCTTGTATTTTTTTGGCATGCATGAAAAAATTCATCTAATAACTCGAAGTGTACAAGATTTTGTGACCATTTGAAAAAAGTGTCCCCATTTCATACACTTTAATGGCTACTGGCAGCAAACCTGTACAATCTCAAACGCTCTTTAGGGGGTTGTGAGTTTTCGAGGTTTGATGAGGGATAGGGGGCCAATATAAGGGCCCAGTACCAGCACCCATCGCACATCATGTGTGCCCACCCCCTGGCCCCCCCGATCGTCGGAACCTCAATGCGGCCGGTCAGGTTCACCGGTAATGCTCCGACGATGGTGCCCTGAAGAAGAAAAATGCGGCACCAGCACATGCCTGAGCCTAGCATGTGCTGCCGCAATGCTCGGTCCGTTCTGATCTTAGACTGGGAATGAACTCTGTATGCTTAGACTGGGAATGAACTCCGCATGCCTAAGTCAACCCACGAAAGGAACGTGAGAGCGCTCAGCTGGCCATAGGGGCGGGATGCGCAAGCTGGGGATCGGTCGGGTCCCACTCTGTATGCTGCCAATCCTGCTGCTGTAACCCTCAGTTCGGTCTGATCTTAGACTGGGAATGAACTCCATATGCCTAAGCCAACCGATGAAATGAGCGCCAGCCAGAGAGACGGGATGCACAAGTCGTGGATCGATAGGGTGGTAGGTGGGTTTAGGCACATCTTCATATTTCTGCATGCCAATGCCATTTTTATGGCTTGTAAATTCATACAATGGTCCCTTAAGCCTTCATGTGAAGTTTCATGGCAAGACGACTCGTTTCCTATTTTTCATGATTTTGAAAACTTTTTGCGGTTCAAGATTTTTTAAACTTTTTTTGGAAGGGGTTTTGGCCCCAAACTTGGTAGACGTGAGCCTAGTATTTTTTTTTGGCATGCACAAAAAAATTCAGCTAAAAACTCGAAGTGTACAAGATTTTCTGACCATTTGAAAAAAGAATCCCCATTTCAGACACTTTAATGGCTACTGGCAGCAAACTTGTAAAATCTCAAATGCTCTTTCAGGGGGTGTTAGTTCTCGAGGTTTGATGAGGGATAGGGGGCCAATATAAGGGCCAAGAACCAGCACCCATCGCACATCATGTGCGCACACCCCCCCGCCCCCTCGATCGCCGGAACCCCAATGCGGCCGGTCATGTTCTCCGACGATGCTCCGACGATGGTGCCCCGATGAAGAAAAATGCAGCACCAGCACATGCCCGAGCCCAGCATGTGCTGCCGTAACCCTTGGTCCGATCTGATCTTAGATTGGGAATTAACTCCCTATACTTCGACTGGGAATGAACTCCGTATGCCTAAGTCAACCCATGAAATAAGTGTGCGGGCGCTCAGCCGGCCAGAGGGGTGGGATGCGCAAGCCGGAGATCGATCGGGTCCCCCTCTGCGTGCTATCGATCTTGCTGCCGTACCCTCGTCGTTTCATCTTAGGACTGGGGAATCGGAACTCCGTACGCCTAAGCCAACTGACGAAAGGAGCGGGCCGGGCGGCGGGCACTACGTCGCCAGAGAGACGGGATGCGCAAGCCGGGATCGAATAGGGTGGGTAGGTGGGTTTAAGCACATCTTCATACTTCTGCGTGCCAATGCCCATTTTTAGGCTTGTAAATTAATAAATGTCCCTTAAGCCCTTAACGTGAAAGTTTCATGCAAGAAAGACTCATTTTCTCTATTTTTTCATAATTTTTTAAAACTTTTTACGATTCGGGATTTTTAAAATTTTTTCGGAAGGAGTTTGGCCCGCAACTTGGCAGACGTGATCCTTGTATTTTTGTTGGCATGCACAAAAAAATTCAGCTAAAAACTCGAAGTGTACAAGATTTTGTGACCATTTGAAAAAAGTGTCCCCATTTCAGGCACTTTAATTGCTATTGGCGCCAAACCTGTAAAATCTCAAATGCTCTTTAAGGGGGTGTGAGTTCTCACGGTTTGATGTGGGATAGGGGACCAATATAAGGGCTAAGTACCAGCACCCATCGCTCATCATGTGCGCACACCCTCCGGCCCCCCCGATCGTCGGAACCCCAATTCCGTCGGTCAGGTTTTTCGGCGCTGGTGCCCCGACGAAGAAAAATGCGGCACCAGCACATTCCCAAGCCCAGCATGTGCTGCCGCAACCCTCGGTCCAGTCTGATCTTAGATTGGGAATGAACTCTGTATGCTTAGATTGGGAATGAACTCCGTATGCCCAAGTCAAATTATGAAACGAGCGTGCGAGCGCTAAGCCGGCCAGTGGGGTGAGATGCGTAAGCTGGGGATCGGCTGGGTCCCCCTCTGTGTGCTACCGATCCTACTGCCACAACCCTCAATCTGGTTCGATCTTAGACTGGGAATGACCTCCGTATGCCTAAGCCAACCGACAAAACAAGTGCGCGGGAGAGCACTATGTCAACCAGAGAGACGGGATGCGCAAGCCGTGGATCGATAGGGTGGTAGGTGGGTTTAGGCACCTCTTCATATTTCTACGCACCAATGGCACTTTTACAGCTTGTAAATTCATACAATGGTCCCTTAAGCCTTCACGTGAAGTTTCATGGCAAGACGACTCAATTTTTATTTTTCATGATTTTTGAAACTTTGTACGGTTTGAGATTTTTTTAACTTTTCTCGGAATGATTTTTGGTCCCAAACTTGGTAGACATGATCCTTGTATTTTTATTGGCATGCACAAAAAAATTTAGCTAAAAACTCGGAGTGTACAAGATTTTGTGACCATTTGAAAAGAGTGTCCCCATTTCAGACACTTTAATGGCTACTGGTAGCAAACCTGTAAAATCTCAAATGCTCTTTAAGGGGGTGTGAGTTCTCGCGATTTTATGTGGGATAGGGGGCCAATATAAGGGCCAAGTACCAGCATCCATCGCTTATCATGTGCGCACACCCCCTGGCCCCCTGATCACCGAAACCCCAATTTCGTCAGTCAGGTTCTCCGGTGATGGTGCCCCGACGAAGAAAAATGTGACACCAGCACATGCCCGAGCCTAGCATGTGCTGCCGCAACCCTCAGTCTGATCTAATCTTAGATTGGGAATGAACTCTGTATGCTTAGATTGGGAATGAACTCAATATGCCCAAGTCAAATTACGAAACGAGCATGCGAGCGCTTAGTCGGCCAGTGGGGTGAGATGCGTAAGTCGAGGATCGGTCGGGTCCCCTTCTGTGTGCTGCCAATCCTACTACCGCAACCCTTGGTCTGGTCTGATCTTAGACTGGGAATGAACTCCGTATGCCTAAGCCAACCGACAAAATAAGCGGGTGGACGGGTGGACGGGTGGACGGGCGGGAGGGCACTACATTGACCAGAGAGACGGGATGCGCAAGCCGTGGATCGATAGGGTGGTAGGAGGGTTTAGGCACATCTTCATATTTCTGCATGCCAATGCCATTTTTATGGCTTGTAAATTCATACAATGGTCCCTTAAGCCTTCACGTGAAGTTTCATGGCAAGATGACTCATTTTTTATTTTTCATGATTTTCAAAATTTTTTGCGGTTTGGGATTTTTTAAAATTTTTTCGGAAGGCTTTTTGGCCCCAAACTTTGTAGACATGATTCTTGTATTTTTGTTGGGATGGACAAAAAAATTCAGCTAAAAAATCGAAGTGTACAAGATTTTGTGACCATTTGAAAAGTGTGTCCCCATTTCAGACACTTTAATGGCTACTTGCAGCAAACCTGTAAAATCTCAAATGTTCTTTAAGGGGGTGTGAGTTCTCGAGGTTTGATGAGGGATAGGGGGCCAATATAAGGGCCAAGTACCAGCACCCATCGCACATCATGTGCGCACACCCCCCAGCCCCCGATCGCCAGAACCCCAATGCCGCCGGTCAAGTTCTCCGGCGATGGTGCCCCGGTGAAGAAAAATACGTCACCAGCACATGCCCGAGCCCAGCATGTGCTGTCGCAACCCTCGGTTCGGTCCGACCTTAGACTGGGAATGAACTTCGTATGCTTAGACTGGGAATGAACTCCGTATGCCTAAGTCAACCCACGAAACGAGCGTGCGAGCACTCAGTCGGCCAGTGGGGTGTGATGCGTAAGTCGGGGATCGATCGAGTCCCCCTCTACGTGCTATCATTCCTACTACCGCAACCCTCGGTCTGGTCTGATCTTAGGCTGGGAATGAACTCCGTATGCCTAAGCCAATCGACAAAACAAGCGGACGGGTAGGCGGGAAGGCACTACGCCGACCAGAGTGACGGGATGCACAAGCCGTGGATCGATAGGATGGTAGGTGGGTTTAGGCACATCTTCATATTTCTGCATGCCAATGCCATTTTTATGGCATGTCAATTCATACAATGGTCCCTTAAGCCTTCACGTGAAGTTTCATGGCAAGACGACTCGTTTTCTATTTTTCATGATTTTCGAAACTTTTTACAGTTCAAGATTTTTTAAAATTTTTTCGGAAGGAGTTTTGGCCCCAAACTTGGTAGACGTGATCCTTGTATTTTTTTTGGCATGGACAAAAAAATTCAGCTAAAAACTCGAAGTGTACAAGATTTTGTGACCATTTGAAAAAAGTGTCCCCATTTCAGACACTTTAATTGCTACTGGCAGCAAACCTGTAAAATCTCAAATGCTCTTTAAGGGGGTGTGAGTTCAGAAGGTTTGATGAGGGATAGGGGGCCAATATAAGGGCCAAGCACCAGCACCCATCGCACATCATGTGCGCAAACCCCCCCCGACCCGCCCGATCGTCGGAACCCCAATGCCGCCAGTCAGGTTCTTCGACGATGCTCCGGCGATCGTGCCCCGACGAAGAAAAATGCGGCACCAGCACATGCTCGGGCCCAACATGTGCTGCTGCAACCCTCGGTCTGGTTCGATCTTAAACTGGGAATGAACTCCGTATGCTTAGACTGGGAATGAACTCCGTATGCTTAGACTGGGAATGAACTCTGTATGCCTAAGTCAACCCACGAAACGAGCGTACGGGCGCTCAACCGGCCAGAGGTGCGGGATGCGAAAGCCAGGGATCGGCGGGTCCCCCTTTACATGCTACCGATCCTGCTACCGCAACCCTTGGTCTGGTCTGATCTTAGACTGGGAATGAACTTCGTATGCCTAAGCTAACTGACGAAACGAGTGGCCGGGCAGGCGGGCGGGCACTACGCCGGCCAGAGAGACGGGCTGCGCAAGCGTGGTTCGATAGGGTGATAGGTGGGTTTAGGCACATCTTCATATTTCTGCCTACCAATGCCATTTTTATGGCTTGTAAATTCATACAATGGTCCCTAAAGCCTTCACATGAAGTTTCATGGCAAGACAACTCGTTTTCTATTTTTCACTATTTTTCAAACTTTTTACGGTTCGAGATTTTTTTAAATTTTTTCGAAAGGAGTTCTGGCCCTAAACTTGGTAGACATGATCCTTGTATTTTTGTTGGCGTGCGTAAAAAAATTCAGCTAAAAACTCGAATTGTACAAGATTTTGTGACCATTTGAAAAAAGTATCCCCATTTCAGACACTTTAATGGCTACTGGCAGCAAACCTGTAAAATCTCAAATGCTTTTTAAGGGGGTGTGAGTTCTCGAGGTTTGATGAGGGATAGGGGGCCAATATAAGGGCCAAGTACCAGCACCCATCGCACATCATGTGCGCACACCCCCCCGGCCCCCCGATCGCCGGAACCCCAATGCCGCCGGTCAGGTTCTCCGACGATGGTGCCCTGGTGAAGAAAAATGCGGCACCAGCACATGCCTGAGCCCAGCATGTGCTGCCGCAACCCTCGGTCTGATCAAATCTTAGACTGGGAATGAACTCTATATGCTTAGATTGGGAATGAACTCCGTATGCCTAAGTCAGCCCACGGAACGAGCATGTGGGCACTCAGCCGGCCAGAAGGGCGGGATGCGCAAGCCGAGGATCGGCCGGGTCCCCCTCTACGCGCTGTCGATCTTGCTGCCGCAACCCTCAGTCCGGCCCAATCTTAGACTGGGAATGAACTTCGTATGCCTAAGCCAACCGATGAAACGAGCGGGCGGGCTGGCGGGCGGCGGGCAGTACGTCGGCCAGAGAGACAGGATGCGCAAGTCGTGGATCGATAGGGTGGTAGGTGGGTTTAGGCACATCTTCATATTTCTGTGTGCCAATGCCATTTTTATGGCCAGTAAATTCATTCAATAGTCCCTCAAGCCTTCACGTGAAGTTTCATGGCAAGATGACTCGTTTTCTATTTTTCACGATTTTTGGAACTTTTTACGGTTCGGGATTTTTAAAAATTTTTTCGGAAGGAGTTTTGGCCCCAAACTTGGTAGACGTGATACTTGTATTTTTGTTCGCATGCACAAAAAATTCAGCTAAAAACTCAAAGTGTACAAGATTTTGTGACCATTTGAAAAAAGTGTCCCCATTTCAGACACTTTAATGGCTACTGGCAGCAAACCTGTAAAATCTAAAATGCTCTTTAAGGGGGTGTGAGTTCTCAAGGTTTGATGAGGGATAGGGGGCCAATATAAGGGCCAAGTACCAGCACCCACCACACATCATGTGTGCACACCCCTCAGCCCGCCCGATCACCGGAACCCTAATGTCTCCAGTCAGGTTCTTCGGTGATGCTCCGACGATGGTGCCCTGGCGAAGAAAAATACGGCACCAGTACATGCCCGAGCCCAGCATGTGCTGCCGTAACCCTTGGTCCAGTCTGATCTGAGACTGGGAATGAACTCCGTATGCTTAGATTGGGAATGAACTCCGTATGCCTAAGTCAACCCACGGAACGAGCGTGCGGGCGCTCAGCAGGCCAGAGGGGCGGGATGTGCAAGCCGGGGATCGACTGAGTCCCCCTCTGCATGCTGTCGATCCTGCTGCCACAACCCTCGATCCGGTCCAATCTTAGACTAGGAATGAACTCCGTATCCCTAAGCCAACCGACGAAACGAGCGGGCGGGCGGGCGGGCACTACACCGGCCAGAGACACGGGATGTGCAAGCCGTGGATTGATAGGGTGGTAGGTGGGTTTAGGCACATCTTCATATTTCTACGTGCCAATGCCATTTTTATGGCTTGTAAATTCATACAATGGTCCCTAAGCCTTCACGTGAAGTTTCATGGCAAGACGACTCGTTTTCTATTTTTCACAATTTTTGAAACTTTTTACGGTTCAAGATTTTTTAAAATTTTTTCAGAAATCCTCTTTTAGCCACAAAGTTGGTAGACGTCATCCTTGTATTTTTGTTGGAATGCACAAAAAAATTTAGCTAAAAACTCGAAGTGTACAAGATTTTTTGACCATTTGAAAAAAGTGTCCCCATTTTCGACACTTTAATGGGTACTAGCAGCAAATCTGTAAAATCTCAAATGCTCTTTAAGGATGTGTGAGTTCTCGAGGTTTGATGAGGGATAGGGGGCCAATATAACGGCCAAGTACTAGCACCCATCGCACATCATGTGCGCACACCTCTCGGCCCCCTCGATCGTTGGGACCCCAATCCCGTCGATCAGGTTCTCCGACGATGGTGCCTCGGTGAAGAAAAATATGACACCAGCACATGCTCGAGCCCAGCATGTCTTGCGGCAACCCTCAGTCCGATCTGATCTTAGACTGGGAATGAACTCCATATGGTTAGACTGGAATGAACTCCGTATGCCTAAGCCAACCGACGAAACGAGCGTGTGGGCGGGCAGGCGCGCACTACGTTGGCCAGAGAGACGGGATGCGCAAGCCGTGGATCGATAGGGTGGTAAGGGGGTTTAGGCACATTTTCATATTTCTGCGTGCCAATGCCATTTTTATGGCTTGTAAATCCATACAATGGTCCCTTAAGCCTTCACATGTAGTTTAATGGCAAGACGACTCGTTTTCTATTTTTCATGATTTTTGAAACTTTTTACGGTTTGAGATTTTTTAAAATTTTTTCGGAAGCAGTTTTGGCCCCAAACTTGGTAGACGTAATCCTTGTAATTTTGTTGGCATGCACAAAAGAAATCAGCTAAAAACTCGAAGGTATAAGATTTTGTGACCATTTGAAAAAAGTGTCCCCATTTCAGACACTTTAATGGCTACTGGCAGCAAACCTGTAAAATCTCAAATGCCCTTTAAGGGGGTGAGAGTTCTCGAGGTTTGATGAGGGATAGGTGGCCAATATAAGGGCCAAGTACCAGCACCCATCGCAAATCCTGTGCGCACACCCCACCGGCCCCCCGATCGCCGAAACCCCAATTTCGCCGGCTAGGTTCTCCGACGATGGTGCCCCGATGAAGAAAAATACGGCACCAGCACATGCCCGAGCCCAGCATGTGCTGTCGCAACCCTCGACCCGATCCGATCTTAGACTAGGAAGGAACTCCATATGCTTAGACTGGGAATGAACTCCGTATGCCTAAGTCAACCCACGAAATGAGCGTGCGGGCGCTCAACCGGCCAGAGGGGCGAGATGCGTAAGCCGGGGATCGATCGGGCCCCCCTCTACGTGCTGCCAATCCTGCTGCCGCAATCCTCGGTTTGGTCTGATCTTAGACTGGGAATGAACTCCGTATGCCTAAGAAAACTGACGAAACGAACGGGAGGGTGGGCGGGCGGGCACTACGCCGGCCAGAGAGATGGGATGTACAAGCCATGCATCGATAGGGTGCTAGGTGGGTTTCGGCACATCTTCATATTTCTATGTGCCAATGCCATTTTTATGGCTTGTAAATTCATACAATGGTCCCTTAAGCCTTCACGTGAAGTTTCATGGCAAGACGACTCGTTTTCTATTTTTCACGATTTTTAAAACTTTTTACGGTTTGAGTTTTTTTTTAATTTTTTCGGAAGGATTTTTGCCCCAAACTTGGTAGATGTGATCCTTGTATTTTTTTTGGCATGCACAAAAAAATTCAGCTAAAAACTCGAAGTGTACAAGATTTTGTGACCATTTACAAAACGTGTCCCCATTTCAGACACTTTAATGGCTACTGGCAGCAAACCTGTAAAATCACAAATGCTCTTTAAGGGGTGTGAGTTCTCGAGGTTTGATGAGGGATAGGGGGCCAATATAAGGGCCAAGTTTCAGCACCCATCGCACATCATGTGCGCACACCCACCCGGCCTCCCCGATCGCCGGAACCCCAATGCCGCCGGTCAGGTTCTCCGGCGATGGTGCCCCGATGAAGAAAAATGCGGCACCGGCACATGCTCGAGCCCAACATGTGCTACCGCAACCCTCGGTCTGGTCTGATCTTAGACTGGGAATGAACTCCGTATGCTTGGACTGGGAATGAACTCCGTATGCCTAAGTCAACCCACGAAACGAGCGTGTGGGTGCTCAGCCGGCCAAAGGGACGGGATGCGCAAGCTGGGGATCGATCGGGTCCCCCTCAGCGTGTTACCGATCCTACTACCGCAACCCACAATCCGATGTGATCTTAGATTGGGAATGAACTCCGTATGCCTAAGCCAACCGATGACACGAGCGGCCAGACGGGCGGGCGGGCGGGCAGGCGGGCACTACGCCAGCCAGAGAGACGGGATGCGCAAGCCGTGGATCAAGAGGGTGGTAGGTGGGTTTTGGCACATCTTCATATTTCTGCATGCCAATGCCATTTTTATTGCTTGTAAATTCATACAATGGTCTTTTAAGCCTTCACGTGAAGTTTCATGGCAAGACGACTCGTTTTCTATTTTTCACGATTTTTCAAACTTTTTGTGGTTTGGGATTTTTTTAAATTTTTTCGGAAGGAGTTTTTGGCCCCAAACTTGGTAAACGTGATCCTTGTATATTTGTTGGCATGCACAAAAAATTCAGCTAAAAACTCGTAGTTTACAAGATTTTGTGACCATTTGAAAAAAGTGTCCCCATTTCTGACACTTTAATGGGTACTAGCAGCAAACCTGTAAAATCTCAAATGCTCTTTAAGGGGGTGTGAGTTCTCGAGGTTTGATGAGGGATAGAGGGCCAATATAAGGGCCAAGTACCAGCACCCATCGCACATCAGGTGCGCACACCGCCCTGGCCCCCTCGATCGTCGGGACCCCAATGCCGTCGGTCAGGTTCTCCGACGGTGCTCCGGTGATGGCACCCCGATGAAGAGAAATATGGCACCAGCACATGCCCGAGCCTAGCATGTGCTGCCGCAACCCTCGGTCCAGTCCGATGTTAGACTGGGAATGAACTCCGTATGCCTAAGTCAACCCACGAAACGAGCGTGCGGGTGCTCAACCGACCAGAGGGCCGGGATGCGCAAGTCGGGGATCGGTCGGGTCCCCCTCTACATGCTACCGATCCTGCTGTCGCAACCCTCGGTCTGGTCCAATCTTAGATTGGGAATGAACTCCATATGCCTAAGGCAACCGAAGAAATGAGTGGGCGGGCGAGCGGGTGGGCACTACGTCGGCCTGAGAGACGGGATGCGTAAGCCGTGGATCGATAAGGTGGTAGGAGGGTTTAGGCACATCTTCATATTTCTGCATGCCAATGCCATTTTTATGGCTTGTAAATTCATACAATGGTCCCTAAGCCTTCACGTGAAGTTTCATGGCAAGACGACTCGTTTTCTATTTTTCACGATTTTTGAAACTTTTACGGTTCAGGATTTTTTAAAATTTTTTCAGAAATCCTCTTTTAGCGCCAAAATTGGTAGACGTGATCCTTGTATTTTTGTTGGAATGCACAAAAAAATTTAGCTAAAAACTCGAAGTGTACAAGATTTTGTGACCATTTCAAAAAAGTGTCCCCATTTTTGACACTTTAATGGGTACTAGCAGCAAATCTGTAAAATCTCAAATGCTCTTTAAGGATGTGTGAGTTCTCGAGGTTTGATGAGGGATAGGGGGCCAATATAAGGGCCAAGTACTAGCACCCATCGCACATCATGTGCGCACACCCCCCGGACCCCTCGATCGTCGGGACCCCAATGTCGTCGGTCAGGTTCTCCGGCGATGGTACCCCGACGAAGAAAAATGCGGCACCAGCACATGCCCGAGCCCAGCATGTGCTACCGTAACCCTCAGTCTGGTCCGATCTTAGACTGGGAATGAACTCCGTATGCCTAAGCCAACCGACGAAACGAGCGTGCGGGCGGGCAGGCGGGCACTACGTTGGCCAGAGAGACGGGATGCGCAAGCCGTGGATCGATAGGGTGGTAGGTGGGTTTAGGCACATCTTCATATTTCTACGTGCTAATGCCATTTTTATGGCTTGTAAATCCATACAATGGTCCCTTAAGCCTTCACGTGTAGTTTCATGGCAAGACGACTCGTTTTCTATTTTTCACGATTTTTAAAACTTTTTGCTGTTCGGGATTTTTTAAAATTTTTTCGGAAGTAGTTTTGGCCCCAAACTTGGTAGACGTAATCCTTTTATTTTTGTTGGCATGCACAAAAAAATTCAGCTAAAAACTCGAAGTGTACAAGATTTCGTGACCATTTGAAAAAAGTGTCCCCATTTTCGACACTTTAATGGGTACTAGCAGCAAATCTGTAAAATCTCAAATGCTCTTTAAGGATGTGTGAGTTCTCGAGGTTTGATGAGGGATAGGGGGCCAATATAAGGGCCAAGTACTAGCACCCATCGCACATCATGTGCGCACACCCCCCGACCCCCTCGATCGCCGGAACCCCAATGCTGCCGGTCAGGTTCTCCGGCGATGGTGCCCCGGTGAAGAAAAATGCTGCACCAGCGCATGCCCAAGCCCAGCATGTGCTGCCGCAACCCTTGGTCCGATCCGATCTTAGACTGGGAATGAACTCTGTATGCCTAAGCCAACCGACGAAACGAGCGTGTGGGCGGGCAGGCGGGCAATACGTTGGCCAGAGAGACAGGATGCGCAAGCCGTAGATCGATAGGGTGGTAGGTGGGTTTAGGCACATCTTCATATTTCTGCGTGCCAATGCCATTTTTATGGCTTGTAAATCCATACAATGGTCCCTTAAGCCTTCACGTGTAGTTTCATGGCAAGACGACTCGTTTTCTATTTTTCACGATTTTCAAAACTTTTTACGGTTTGGGATTTTCTTAAAATTTTTTCGGAAGCAGTTTTGGCCCCAAACTTCATAGACGTAATCCTTGTATTTTTGCTGGTATGCACAAAATAATTCAGCTAAAAACTCGAAGTGTACAAGATTTTGTGACCATTTGAAAAAAGTGTCCCCATTTCATACACTTTAATGGCTACTGGCAGCAAACCTGTAAAATCTCAAATGCTCTTTAAGGGGGTGTGAGTTCTCGATGTTTGATGAGGGATAGGGGCCCAATATA
Source organism: Durio zibethinus (assembly GCF_002303985.1). Next base: position 16,039,502 of record NW_019167915.1, on the reverse strand, counting down.
AGGGCCAAGTACCAGCACCCATTGCACATCATGTGCGCACACCCCCCCGCCCCCCGATCACCGGAACCCCAATGCCGCAAGTCAGGTTCTCCGACGATGCTCTGACGATGGTGCGCCGGTGAAAAAAAATGTGGCACCAGCTCATGCCTGAGCCCAGCATGTGCTGGCGCAACCCTCAGTCTGGTTCAATCTTAGACTGGGAATGAACTCTGTATCCTTAGACTAGGAATGAACTCCGTATGCCTAAGTCAACCCACGAAACGAGCATGCAGGCGCTCAACAGCCCAGAGGGGTGGGATGCACAAGCCGGGGATCGATCGGGTCCCCCTCTACGTGCTGTCGATCCTACTGTCGCAACCCTTGGTCCAGTCTGATCTTAGACTGGGAATGAACTCCGTATGCCTAAGCCAACCGACGAAACGAGTTGGCAGGCGAACGGGCGGGCACTACACCGGCCAGAGAGACGGGATGCGCAAGCCGTGGATCGATAGGGTGGTAGGTGAGTTTAAGCACATCTTCATATTTCTGCATGCCAATGCCATTTTCATGGCTTGTAAATTCATACAATGGTCCCTTAAGCCTTCACGTGAAGTTTCATGGCAAGCCGACTCGTTTTCTATTTTTCATGATTTTTGAAACTTTTTGCGGTTCTGGATTTTTTTAAATTTTTTCAGAAGGATTTTTGTCCCCAAACTTGGTAGACGTGATCCTTGTATTTTTTTTGGCATGCACAAAAAAATTCAGCTAAAAACTCGAAGTGTACAAGATTTTGTGACCATTTGAAAAAAGTGTTCCCATTTCAGACACTTTAATGGCTACTGGTAGCAAACCTGTAAAATCTCAAATGCTCTTTAAGGGGTTGTGAGTTCTCGAGGTTTAATGAGGGATAGGGGGCCAATATAAGGGCCAAGTACCAGCACCCATCGCACATCATGTGCGCACACCCCCCCGACCCCCCGATCACCGGAACCCCAATGCAGCCGGTTAGGTTCTCCGGCGATGCTCCGGTGATGGTGCCCCGACGAAGAAAAATGCGGCAACAGCACATGCCCGAGCGTAGCATGTGCTGCCACAACCCTTGGTCCGGTCCGATCTTAGACTGGGAATGAACTCCGTATGCTTAGGCTGGGAATGAACTCCGTATGCCTAAGTCAACCCACAAAACGAGCGTACGGGCACGCAGTCGCCCAGAGGGGCGGGATGCGCAAGCCGGGGATCGACCGGGTCCCCCTCTGCGTGTTGTCCATCCTGCTGCGTAACCCTCAGTCCAGTCTGATCTTAGACTGGGAATGAAATCCATATGCCTAAGCCAACCGACGAAACGAGCGGGCGGGCGGGCACTACGCAGGCTGAGAGACGGGATACGCAAGCCGTGGATCGATAGGGTGGTTGGTGGGTTTAGGCACATCTTCATATTTCTGCATGCCAATGCTATTTTTATGGCTTGTAAATTCATACAATGGTCCCTTAAGCCTTCACGTGAAGTTTCATGGCAAGACGACTCGTTTCCTATTTTTCATGATTTTTAAAAATTTTTGCAGTTCGGGATTTTTTAAAATTTTTTTAGAAGGATTTTTGGCCCTAAACTTGGTAGACGTGATCCTTGTATTTTTGTTAGCGTGCACAAAAAAATTCAGCTAAAAACTCGAAGTGTACAAGATTTTGTGACCATTTGAAAAAAGTGTCCCCATTTCAGACACTTTAATGGCTACGGGCAGCAAACCTGTAAAATCTCAAATGCTCTTTACGGGGGTGTGAGTTCTCAAGGTTTGATGAGGGATAGGGGGCCAATATAAGGGCCAAGTACCAGCACCCATTGCACATCATGCGCGCACACCCCCCCCGACCCCCCGATTGCAGGAACCCAAAGACGCCGGTCAGGTTCTCCCCGGCGATGGTGCCCCGACGAAGAAAAATGCGGCACCAGCACATGCCCGAGCCCAGCATGTGCTACCGTAACCCTCGGTCTGATTCGATCTTAGGCTGGGAATGAACTCCGTATGCCTAAGTCAACCCACAAAACGAGCGTGCGGGCACCCAGCTGGCCAGAGGAGCGGGATGCACAAGTCGGGGATCGGCCGGGTCCCCCCCTGTGTGCTGCCCATCCTGCTGCTGCAACCCTTAGTCTGGTCTGATCTTAGACTGAGACTGAACTCCGTACGCCTAAGCCAACTGACGAAACGAGCACGCGGGTGGGCGGTCTGGCACTACGCCGGCCAGAGAGACGGGATGCGCAAGCCATGGATCGATAAAGTGGTAGGTGGGTTTAGGCACATCTTCATATTTCTGCATGCCAATGCCATTTTTTTGGCTTGTAAATTCATACAGCGTTCCCTTAAGCCTTCACGTGAAGTTTCGTGGCAAGACGACTCGTTTTCTATTTTTCACGATTTTTGAAACTTTTTGCGGTTCGGGATTTTTTTAAATTTTTTCGGAAGGAGTTTTGGTCCCAAACTTGGTAGACGTGATCCTTGTATTTTTTTTGGCATGCACAAAAAAATTCAGCTAAAAACTCGAAGTGTACAAGATTTTGTGACCATTTGAAAAAACTGTCCCCATTTCAGACACTTTAATGGCTAGTGGTTGCAAACCTGTAAAATCACAAATGCTCTTTAAGGGGTTGTGAGTTCTCGAGATTTGATGAGGGATAGGGGGCCAATATAAGGGCCAAGTACCAGCACCTATCGCACATCATGTGCGCACACCCCCCGGCCTCCCGATCGCAGGAACCCCAATGCCGCCAGTCAGGTTCTCTGGTGATGCTCCGGCGATGGTACCCCGATGAAGAAAAATGCGGCACCAGCACTTGCCATTGCCTAGCATGTGCTGCCGTGATCCTCGGTCCAGTTCAATCTTAGACTGGGAATGAACTCCGTATGCCTAAGTCAACCCACGAAATGAACGTGCGGGCGCCCAACCGGTCAGAGGGGCGGGATGCATAAGTCGGGGATCGACTGGGTCCCAATCTGCCTGCTGCTGCAACCCTTAATCCGGTCTGATCTTAGACTGTGAATGAACTCCGTACGCCTAAGGCAACCGATGAAACGAGCGCGCGGGCGGGCGGGCGGGCACTACGCCGGCCAGAGAGACGGGATGCGTAAGCCGTGGATCGATAGGGTGGTAGGTGGGTTTAGGCACATCTTCATATTTCTACATGCCAATGCCATTTTTATGGCTTGTAAATTCATACAATGGTCCCTTAAGCCTTCACGTGAAGTTTCATGGCAAGACGACTCCTTTTTTATTTTTCACAATTTTTGAAACTTTTTACGGTTCGGGATTTGTTAAAATTTTTTCGGAAGGAGTTTTGGCCCCAAACTTTGTAGACGTGATCCTTGTATTTTTTTTGGCAAGCACAAAAAAATTCAGCTAAAAACTCAAAGTGTACAAGATTTTGTGACCATTTGAAAAAAGTGTCCCTATTTAACACACTTTAATGGCTACTGGAAGCAAACCTATAAAATCTCAAATGCTCTTTAAGGGGGTGTGAGTTCTCGAGGTTTGATGAGGGATAGGGGGCCAATATAAGGGCCAAGTACCAGCACCCATCGCACATCATGTGCGCACACCCCCCAACCCCTCGATCGTAGGAACCCCAATGCCGCCGGTCAAGTTCTCCGGTGATGCTCCGGCGATGGTGCCCCGACGAAGAAAAATGCGGCACCAGCACATGCTCGAGCCCAGCATGTGCTGTCGTAACCCTCAGTCTGATTCGATCTTAGACTGGGAATGAACTCCATATGCTTAGACTGGGAATGAACTCCGTATGCCTAAGTCAACCCACGGAACGAGCGTGCGGGCGCCCAACCGGCCAGAGGGGCGGGATGCACAAGTCGGGGATTGACTGGGTCCCACTCTGCCTGCTGCCGTAACCCTTAGTCCGGTCTGATCTTAGACTGGGAATAAACGTCGTACGCCTAAGGCAACCGACGAAATGAGCGCGCGGGCGGGCACTACGCCGGCCAGAGAGACGGGATGCGCAATCCGTGGATCGATAGGGTGGTAGGTGGGTTTAGGCACGTCTTCATATTTCTGGGTGCCAATGCCATTTTTATGGCTTCTAAATTCATACAATGGTCCCTTAAGCCTTCACGTGAAGTTTCATGGCAAGACGACTCCTTTTCTATTTTTTATGATTTTCGAAACTTTTTACGGTTGGGGATTTTTTAAAATTTTTTTGGAAGGAGTTTTAGACCCAAACTTGGTAGACGTGATCCTTGTATTTTTTTGGCATGCACAAAAAAATTTAGGTAAAAACTTGAAGTGTACAAGATTTTGTGGTCATTTGAAAATAGTGTCCCCATTTAAGACACTTGAATGGCTATTGCAGCAAACCTGTAAAATCTCAAATGCTCTTTAAGTGGGTGTGAGTTGTCGAGGTTTGATGACGGATAGGGAGCCAATATAAGGGCCAAGTACCAGCACCAATCGGACATCATGTGCGCACACCCCCCCCGGCCCCCCCGATCGTCGAAACCCCAATGCCGCTAGTCAGATTCTCCGGTGATGCTCCGATGATGGTGCCCCTACGAAGAAAAATACGGCACCAGCACATGCCCGAGCCCAGCATGTGCTGCCGTAACCCTCGGTCCGGTCTGATCTTAGACTGGGAATGAACTCCGTATGCTTAGACTAGGAATGAACTCCGTATGCCTAAGTCAACCCAGAAAATGAGCGTGCGGGCGCTCAGCCGACCAGAGGGGCGGGATGCGCAAGTCGGGGATCGACCGGGTCCCCCTCTGCATGCTATCGATCCTGCTACCGCAACCCTCGGTTTGGTCGGATCTTAGACTGAGAATGAACTCTGTATGCTTAGACTGGGAATGAATTCTGTATGCCTAAATCAACCCACGAAACGAGCGTACGGGCGCTCAGCCGACCAGAGGGGCGGGATGCACAAGCCGGGGATCGGTCGGGTCCACCTCTACATGTTGTCGATCCTACTGCCGTAACCCACAGTCTGATCCAATCTTAGATTGGGAATGAACTCCGTATGCCTAAGCCAACCGACAAAACGAGAGGGCGGCGGGCACAATGCCGACGAGGGAGACAGGATACGCAAGCCGTGGATCGATAGGGTGGTAGGTGGGTTTAGGCACATCTTTATATTTCTGCATGCCAATGCCATTTTTATGGCTTGTAAATTCATACAATGGTCCCTTAAGCCTTCACGTGAAGTTTCATGGCAAGATGACTCGTTTTCTATTTTTCATGATTTTCAAAACTTTTTACGATTCGTGATTTTTTAAAATTTTTTCGGACGGAGTTTTGGCCCCAAACTTTGTAGACATGATCCTTGTATTTTTGTTGACATGTACAAAAAAATTCAGCTAAAAACTCGAAGTGTACAAGATTTTGTGACCATTTGAAAAAAGTGTCCCCATTTCAAACACTTTAATGGCTACTAGCAGCAAACGTGTAAAATCTCAAATGCTCTTTAAGGGGGTGTGAGTTCTCTAGGTTCGATGAAGGATAGCGGGCCAATATAAGGGCAAAGTACCAGCACCCATTGCACATCCTGTGCGCACACCCCCCGGCCCCCTCGATCACCGGAACCACAATGCTGCCGGTCAGGTTCTCTGGCGATGCTCCAGCGATGGTGCCCCGACGAAGAAAAATGCGGCACCAGCACATGCTTGAGCCCAGCATGTGCTGCCGCAACCCTCGGTCCGATCCGATCTTAGACTGGGAATGAACTCCGTATGCCTAAGTCAACCCACGAAATGAGCATGCGGGCGCTCAGCCGACCAGAGGGGCGAAATGCGCAAGTCGGGGATCGGCCGAGACCCTATTTGCGTGCTGCAGATCCTGCTGCCGCAACCCTCCGTCTGATCCTATCTTAGACTGGGAATGAACTCCTATGCCTAAGCCAACCGATGAAATGAGCGGGCGGGCGGGTGGGCACTACGTCGGCCAGATAGACGGGATGCGCAAGCCGTGGATCGATAAGGTGGTAGGTGGGTTTAGGCACATCTTCATATTTCTGTGTGCCAATGCCATTTTTATGGCTTGTAAATTCATACAATGGTCCCTTAAGCCTTCACGTGAAGTTTCATGGCAAGACGACTAGTTTTCTATTTTTCATGATTTTTGAAACTTTTTATGGTTCGAGATTTTTTAAAATTTTTTCGGAAGGAGTTTTGGCCCCAAACTTTGTAGACATGATCCTTGTATTTTTTTTGACATGCACAAAAAAATTCAGCTAAAAACTCAAACTGTACAAGATTTGTGACCATTTGAAAAAAGTGTCCCCATTTCAGACACTTTAATGGCTACTAGCAGCAAACGTGTAAAATCTCAAATGCTCTTTAAGGGGGTTTGAGTTCTCAAAGTTTGATGAGGGATAGCGGGCCAATATAAGGGCAAAGTACCAGCACCCATCACACATCATGTGCGTACACCCCCCTCCCGACCCCCCCGATCGTCGGAACCCCAATACCATCGGTCAGGTTCTCCGGTGATACACCGGCGATGGTGCCCCGGTGAAGAAAAATACGACACCAGCACATGCCCGAGCCCAGCATGTGCTGTCCCAACCCTCGGTCCAGTCCGATCTTAGACTGGGAATGAACTCCGTATGCTTAGACTGAGAATGAACTCCGTATGTCTAAGCCAACCCACGAAACGAGCGTACGGGTGCTCAGCCGACCAGAGGGGTAGGATACGTAAGCTGGGGATCGACTGGGTCCCCCTCTACGTGCTACCGATCCTGCTACCGCAACTCTCGATCCAGTCTGATCTTAGACTACGAATGAACTCCGTATGCCTAAGCCAACCGACGAAACGAGCGGACGGGCGGGCAGGCACTACTCCGACCATAGAGACGGGATGCGCAAGCCGTGGATCGATAAGGTGGTAGGTGGGTTTGGGCATATCTTCATATTTCTACATGCCAATGGTATTTTTATGGCTTGTAAATTCATACAATGGTCGCTTAAGCCTTCATGTGAAGTTTCATGGCAAGACGACTCGTTTTCTATTTTCCATGATTTTTGAAACTTTTTACGGTTCGGGATTTTTTAAAACTTTTTTCGGAAGGATTTTTGGCCCCAAACTTGGTAGACGTGATCCTTGTATTTTTGTTGGCATGCACAAAAAAATTCAGCTAAGAACTCAAAGTGTACAAGATTTTGTGATCATTTGAAAAAAGTGTCCCCATTCCAGACACTTTAATGGCTGCTGGCCGCAAACCTGTAAAATCTCAAATGCTCTTTAGGGGGGTGTGAGTTCTCGAGGTTTGATGAGGGACATGGTGCCAATATAAGGGCCAAGTACCAGCACCCATCGCACATCATGTGCGCACACCCCCCCGCCCCCCCGATCATCGGAACCCCAATGCCACCGATTAGGTTCTCCGACGATGCTCCGACGATGGTGCCCCGATGAAGAAAAATGTGGCACCTGCACATGCCCGAGCCCAGCATGTGCTGCTGCAACCCTCGGTCTGGTCCGATTTTAGACTGGGAATGACCTCCGTATGCCTAAGTCAACCCACGAAATGAGCGTGCGGGCGCTCAGCCGGCCAGAGGGGCGGGATGCGCAAGCCGGGGATCGACCAGGTCCCCCTCTGCGTGCTGTCGATCCTGCTGTAGTAACCCTCGATCCGGTCTGATCTTAGACTAGGAATGAACTCCGTAAGCCTAAGCCAACCGACGAAACGAGCGGGCGGGCGGGCACTACGTCGGCCAGAGAGACGGGATGCGCAAGCCGTAGATCGATAGGGTGGTAGGTGGGTTTAGGCACATCTTCATATTTCTTCCTGCCAATGCCATTTTTATGGCTTGTAAATTCATACAGTGGTCCCTTAAGCCTTCACGTGAAGTTTCATGGCAAGACGACTCGTTTTCTATTTTTCACAATTTTCAAAACTTTTTACAATTCGTGATTTGTTAAAATTTTTTCGAAAAGAGTTTTGGCCTCAAACTTGGTAGACGTGATCCTTGTATTTTTTTTGGCATGCACAAAAAACTTCAGCTAAAAACTCGAAGTGTACAAGATTTTGTGACCATTTGCAAAAAGTGTCCCCATTTCGACACTCTAATGGCTACTGCCAGCAAACCTATAAAATCTCAAATGCTCTTTAAGGGGGTGTGAGTTCTCGAGGCTTGATGAGGGATAGGGGGCCAGTATAAGGCCCAAGTACCAACACCCATCGCACATCATGTGCGCACACCCCCCAGATCGCCGAAACCCTAATGCCGTCGGTCAGGCTCTCCAGCGATGCTTCGACGATGGTGCCCCAGCGAAGAAAAATACGGCACCAGCACATGCCCGAGCCTAGCATGTGCTACCGCAACCCTCAGTCCGATCCGATCTTAGACTGGGAATGAACTCTGTATGCTTAGACTGAGAATGAACTCCGTATGCCTAAGTCAACCCACGAAATGAGCGTACGGGTGCTCAGTCGGCCAATGGGGCGGGATGTGCAAGTCGGGGATCGGTCGGGTCCTCCTCTGCGTGCTACCGTTACCCTCGGTTTGGTCCAATCTTAGACTGGGAATGAACTCCGTATTTCTAAGCCAATCGACGGAACGAGCGGACGGGCGGGCGGACGGGCACTACATCGGCAAGAGAGACAGGATGCGCAAGCCGTGAATCGATAGGATAGTAGGTGGGTTTAGGCAGATCTTCATATTTCTACATGCCAATGCCATTTTTATGGCTTGTAAATTCATACAATGGTCCCTTAAGCCTTCACATGAAGTTTCATGGCAAGACAACTCGTTTTCTATTTTTCACGATTTTCGAAACTTTTTATGGTTTTGAACTAGTTCGACAAACAATTTTATTTTTTAAATCTCTTAGTTATTAACTTTCAGAATATTATTAGATTAGTTTTATTTTATTTATAAATGATCTAAACTTATTATTTATAATTTAAAAATTAATAAACATATATCATGAAATTTTTAATTAAATTATTTAATTATTAATTATTAATTTAAAAGATCATTATATTCCTTATAGTCTTAACTATTTAAACTTAAATTAGAATAATATTCAAATAGTTGTTTGTTCAACTTATTTTATTTTAATAAGTTTATTATTTTATCTAATTATAATTTAAAATTGGTTACAAAATAAATGGTCATAATGATTTGGAATAGATAATTATTCAAACAGTCATAACTATTTGGAATAAATTTAAACCTAAATTAGAATAATATTCAAATAGTTATATAAATATTAAACAATTAACAATTTCAAAATTGATAAGTAAGAGTTTAAAAAATGAATCTATTTACCGAACTAGTTTAAATAGTTATGACTATTTGAACAATTCTATACTTCATATCATTATAACTTTTTGTTTTGTCATAAAACAATTATTTCTGTCATACAAGCTTATTCAAAATAAAACAATATGAATCTAATAATATTCAAAATATTAATAACTAAGGGATTTAAAAAATAAATTTGTTTATCGAACCAATTCAAATAGTTAAGACTATATGAACAATTATCTAATTCAAATCGTTATGACCTTTTGTTTTATTATGCTAATTTGAACTATTAGCAATAATTATAATTAAATATTAATTAATTGAAAAATAGATTATTTTTAGAATTAATTATAATATTTTAAATTAATTAATTCAAAATTATTTTGTTAATAATACTAGCAATTATTTTATTACAAAACAAAAGCTCATTATGATTTAAAATAGATTTTTTTAATATAATAATAAATTATTATATGGTTTATTAATTATTATAATATAATTAATTTTATAGTTATTATTAATAATTATATTATAATTAGTTGTAACTATATTATAATTATAAATTGAGATAGATATATAATAACATAATGACTTCATTATATAAATTAGATATAATTTGACATAATTAAATTAACAAAATGTTTATTATTCTTAAATATATATTTTTATATATTAAAATAGTTTAATATCATTATATTAATATAATTTATTATATTAATAATATTATATTTATTAATATTATATATAATTAACATATATATATGTATAATTAATAAGTTAATATTTTTTAATTTATATAATTTATAATATATAAATAATAAATTATCAATATTATTACAAATATAACTATTATCGAAATATTATTAAATTAGTATTATTTTATTCCAAATAAAATATTGTTAAGTAACTATAAGTATTAGTTAATTTGATTATAATATAAACAATTGTTATAATTACAATATTTTATTATAATAATTATAATATTTATAAATATAACTTGATTAATAATATTATTATATTAATATTATATTTTATTGCTTATAAGAATAAATAATTATATTTATTTAATCAAATAATCTCCAATAATAACTAATAATTTATTAATAATACTACATTATATTATAAATATTAATTATTGTTTTATAATTATATTAGGTTATTAGAATAATATTTATAGTATTAATTATATTATATTTTATTATTTATTATTTGAATTATTAATATAATTATAATTAATTTATATTGTAAGTAATAGTTATATTAATTATAAATTTATTTATTATTATTGTTAATTATAATAATATATTATTATATTAATAATGATATTATTATTAAATATTATAATTTATTAATTAAATTTATTATTAGTTATAAGCAATAAATTATAATATTAAATAATTCAAATTAATTATTATATAATAATTAAATATTTACTTTAAATATAATATAATTTAATTCTTAAAATTATTTAATTTATCTTAAATAATATTTAATTTAAGATAGAAATAGGTTAAATATAATATTAAATATTTAAACAAAAGGTAATAAATTAGTATTATTATTAATAATAAATTATTAACCAATAAAAGTTAATTTATGTATAATTATACTAAATTATATAATTAAATAAATAATTTAATATTTATTAAAATCCTTATTAAATAAATTAGAATAATAATTATTTTTCTTAGTTATATTAATAATTGATATAAATAATTGCTTATAGAAAATCAATAATTCAAACAAGCTTATATAAATAATTTAATATTATTTAAATAAATAATATTCTAAATAATATAAATAAATTAATATAATCATAATAAATTAACCATGAATATTTTAATTATTATTTAGTAAATCTATTTACCAAGCAAGTTCGAATAGTTATGACTATTTCAATAATTATCTATTTAAAGTCATTATGACTAGTTGTTTTGTCATAAAACAATTGTTTTAGTTCATAAAAACTTATCCAAAATAAAATAATACTACTTTATTAATATTTCAAATAATGATTTAAAAAATAAATCAGTTTACTGATCAATTCCAATAATCATGGCCATTTAAACAACTATCTATTTTAAATCATTATTACCTTTTGTTTTGTCATAAAACAATTGTTTTTCAACAAATAAGATTTTTCTAAAAAAATAATACTAATTTATTAATATTTCAAGAATTAATAAGAGATTTTAAAAAGAAATCTATTTGTTGATCCAGTTTAAATAGATATGATTATTTGAACAATTATCTATTTCAAATTGTTATAAAACAATTGTTTCTGTTCATACAAGCTTATTTAGAATAAAGTAATAATAATTTAGTAATATTTTGAAAATGAATAACTATGAGATTTAAAAAATAAATCCGTTGTCAAACCCGTTCAAATAGTTAAGACTATAGGAAAAATTATTTATTTCAACTTGTTATAACCTTTTGTTTTACCATAAAACAATTATTTAAGCTCATAGAAGCTTGTTCGGAATAGAATAAAATCAAGTTATTAATATTTCAAAATTTTATAAGAGATTTAGAAGCTAATATTTATAACTATTTATCATTATAACTATTTACACAATTATATTGTAATTATATCGTAATTATATTAGATACCTAATATTTATCATTAATGATAAATAATTATATAATTTAAAATTAATATGTATAGCAATAATTTATAATATTAATATTTGTAATAATAGATAATATATATAATATTTAAATTTTAAATATTAATTTTAAATATTAAAACTAATATAAATTGTTTTAATATATTAATTTGTTTAAATTAAAAATAAATATTAAATTTTATTTTAAGTAATAACTATTGCAATAGCTTAATAATTAATACAAATAAATCTAATACACTATATATTAATCATAATTTATATAATAATTTTAATATTACTTAATTATATACTATTAAATAATTAAAATTAATTATATATTAATAATTAATTAATAATACTTATTTAAATATAAGTTATATTAGTTATAAAAATATATTTATTATTAATATTTGATTATAAATATTTATAATAATTATTAATAAATAATTTATATAAACAAAAATAATTAATATAACTATAACAATATATATGTTAATTATAATTATAAATTAAAAGATTATGTTTAATTATATCTATTATATTTATCAAATATAAATAAATAATCAATAATAAATTATTATTATTATTATTCTAAAAATAGATTCAAAAATAATATATAAATATTATTATATATCATAAATATAAATAACTTATATTTATTAGTAATTAATAAAATAGTAAAATTATATAGCTAGTTCAAATAATTATGACTATTTGATTTTACCAAATTATAAAATAAATAAATTATTTATTTATATTTGATAAATATAATAGATATAATTAAACATAATCTTTTAATTTATAATTAAAATTAACATATATATTGTTATAGTTATATTAATTGTCTTTGCTTATATAAATTATTTATTAATAATTATTATGAATATTTATAATCAAATATTAAATTATCCAATTTAAAATTATTTAATATTAATTAATAATTGTATTTAGGATTTATTTGAAATTATTTTATATAAATTATACTATAATTTAAAATTATTTATAAATATAAATTGTATTTAATTTATATTATTATATAAATTATAATAATAATTGTTATTATTGGTAAATAGATAATTTAAACATATTTATTATAAATTAATAAAGTTATTAATTATAATTATTTATTAATATAATATTAATTAATTAATAATTAATAAGTAATAAGTCATAATTGATATTAATTATATTATTATAATAATTGATTATACTATAGTATAACAACTAAATATAATTATTATAAACTTAATTATACTATATAAAATAATTATATTTTATAATAATATATTATAATAATTTATTTCAACTTAATATCAATTGTAATAATAATTATAATTTATAATTATTATAATATTAATTACTTATATTATAAATTATAATATAATCATTTTATATTTAATATTAATAATAATAATAATGAATTTAAAATTATTAATTAAAATGTGCTCCTTCGACCTATTTAATAATAATAATATTATTATAAAATTAATATAACATGACTTATAATAACTATAAATAATTTATTATTTAAGCTATAAGTTAAATAGGTCATAAATAAATAATTATTATTATAATAATATTATTCAATATTAATATTAATACATATAAATAGTTTAGTTATAATAATTACTATAAATTAAAAAATAGAATTAGATTTAATTATGATGATAAATAGTTTAGTTATATATCAAATTATTAAAGCAATTAATAAATTATCAATATAATTTCTAAATAAGTACAAGATATAATTTATATAATAAATAATCGATAATTAAACTATATGAATAGAAAAATAATAATAAAATAGTTTAATCTTAGTAAAATAATATATAAGATTATTATTAGTAATAATAATTTTATAACAAAACAAAAGGTCATAATGATTTTAAATAGACAATTGTTCAAATAGCCTGATAATTATTAGTGAAATAATAATTAATTTTAATAATAAAAACTTATAGAAATTAATATAATATTTGTTAATTTTGTTATTAATTCAATAATTATAAAAAGCTTGTATGAACTGAAAAGGCCATAATTTTTAATAATACTAATATTTTGAAATTATTAATAACAATAAATTTATTATTAAAAATTAATTATAAATTTAATATATAACTAGTTCAAGAATATAATATTATTTATTAGTTAATTTAACTAATAATAAGATTATAATTTAAAATATATAAATTATAAAATTTTAATCCTATAAATAATTTGATACAAATTTATTATTGATATATAATAATAATAATTAATATTATTAATATTTGTTTCATGTCTATAAAATTAATGACTAATAGTAATAATTATAATATAAATAATTTATGATAAACTATAAGTTATAAATGTGTATATAATTATTTATATAATATATAAAATATTATATTATAACAATTATAATAATTGTAAATTATATAATATAATTATATTATATATTAATTTATAAACTATCAATTATATTATAATATTAAGTTATATAAATTAACATTATATAAATTATTTTATCAAATTAAATATAGTCATTATTTAGATTTGTGGAAATTTATTAATTATATTCATATTTAAAATTATTAATTTTAAATAAATTATATATATAATAAATTTAAACTTTATTAATATTTAACATTTAATATTTTTAATATATTAATATATAATTAATTATAAATAAATAATAATTATTTAAAATTATTTTGATTAATAATTAACTAGATTATATTAATTTTAAAGTAAAATTATTATATAGGATGTATAATATTTAATAATTTTATTAACACTAGTAATAGTATTATATTTAGTTATATATTATTATAATTTTAATAATATTAATTTAATAATAACAAATAGTTATACAAACTTATAAATAATTAATTTGAATTATTTTAATATTATAATTTATTGGTTATAACTAATAATAAATTTATTAATAAATCATAATATTTAATAATAATAATTTAACTAATAATAAATTTAATTAAATAATATAATATTTAATAATAATAATATCATTATTAAAATAATAATAATATATTAATAGATAATATATTAATATAATAATAATATCATTATTAATATAATAATAATTTTAAATATGAATATAATTAATAAATATTCCACAAATCTAAATAATAACTATATTTAATTTAATAAATAATTAATATAATGTTAATTTATTTAAAACTACAAATTTAAAATCATTATTATTTATTATGTTACTTAGTTAATATAATATTTAAAATCTTAATGAATATTTATAAAATTATGATAAATAATTAAGTGTTGTTAATTATTTTAGACTAATATATAAATATTAATTATTATAATTATAATATATAAATTACAAGATTGTAATTATTTTAAATTAACAATATAATATTATTGTTAAGTAATATTAACAAGTATAAGTAACTAATTATAAAACTATATAATAAATTAGTTTTAATCTTTATATTATTTATTATATTATAATAATAATATATTTGAATTAATATATAATTTAATAATATAGTTAATATTATAGATATATAACAATTTTAATATAATAATTATATTAATTATATTATTATATAATAAATATAATCTAAAATAATTAATAGAATATATAAAATTCTTTTTATATATAATATAAAAAATTTTAAATAAATAATTAGTATAAAAAATTATTGCAAATATAATGATGTTTTACAACTACATTTTTCATATTATAAAATGTATGAAAAAATCTTAAATTTTTATATCTTAAATTCCTTATTGTAAAAATTAGAATAATATTCCTTATCAAGATTTTTTTATTAGTTTTAAAAAATGCTTTTTCTAATTATTCATACAAGCTTAACAAAAGGTCAGAATGATTTGAAATAGATAATTGTTCTAATAGTCTTAATCATTTAAACTGATTCAGTAAACAAACTTATTTTTTAAATCTCTTACTTATTAATTTTTGAGATATTATTACATTAGTATTATTTTAATTTGAATAAACTTGTATTGATAAAATAATTATTTTATAACAAAAAAAAAGTAATAATGATTTGAAATAGGTAATTGTTTAAATAGTCATCATTATTTGAACTGGTTCAAAAAGTTATAATAATGTTTTTGTTTAGTCAAATAACTATAACTATTTGAACAATTATCTATTTTAAATCGTTATTACTTTTTGTTAATATAAGTTTGTTGGAAATAAAATAATATTGTTTTATTAATATTTAGGTAATAAATCTATAAGAAATTTAAAAAGAAAATCTGCTTACCAAACCATTTCAAACAGTTTTGACTATTTCAATAATTATTTATTTCAAATCATTATAACATTTTATTTTATCATCAAACAATCGGTTCTGTTCATACTATTTTATTTAGAATAAAATAATACTAATTTAATAATATTTTGAAACTTAATAACCAAGAAAATTAAAAAATAAATCTAATTGTCGAACCAGTTCAAATAGTTAAGACTCTATGAATGATTATCTATTTCAAATCATTTAAAATTGTTAATATTAATAACAATTTATAATTAATTATTTATTATTATTTTGTTATTAAAATAAATATTTATAATAACATTAATAATATTTAATAAATATGAAAATTTATATTCTATTAAATTAATTAATATTCAAATTATATGTATTATTAATAATATTAATCAGATTATATAAGATTATATAAAAGTACTGATAATAATAAATGACAAACTATTATTTAAATGGTATTATTATATTAATATTATAATTAAATTTATTATAATTATCGATTATAAATAATATAATAACTTTAAGAGATAAACAAATTCACTTTATTATTATATTATTAACATAAAAATTAAATTTATAAATATTAGTTATTATTATATAAACTAATCTATTATTTAATTGTACATAAAATATTAATTAATAAGTTATTTATTATTAAACAAATAAATTCTATTATTTGTAGTTAAAAATTTAAACCACTGAGTTAATATTAATTATTATTAATAATAAATAAATAGTATAATTAGTAATTTATAAATATTTTGACAATTAATAAGTAAAAGATTTAAAAAATAAATATGTTTACTAAACAAGTAAATATATTATATTTAATAACTTATAACATTAATAATATAGCCATAATGATTTATTTATTAATTAATTAAATTTATTAATAATTAAATAATTATTAACATTATATGTTAATATTATCAAAAGTCATTTAACAATTATAAAATGATATTTTATCATGTTACAAATTAATTTATAAATTAATAAACTATATTAATTATATATTATGAATTTATTATAAAACAAGCTATGTTTTAAAGTTTATTTTTGTTAATTTAATTTAATATTAGTTAATTAATATTTAATTAATAAACAATAATATTAATTGTCATATTATTTATTAAAAATAGTATTATTAAAAAACCTTATTTTAATTATAAGCATTATTTTTTAAATAATAATTTATTTCAAAATCTATTATTAGTGTAATAATAGATTAAAAACCGTTATGACCTTTTCTTTTAACATAAAATGATTGTTTTGTTCGTACAAGCTTATTTGGATTAAAATAATACTAATTTGATAATATTTTGAAAAATAATAAGTAAGAGAGTTAAAAAATAATTTTGTTTACTAAATCAATTCAAATGGTTAAAATTATTAGAAAAATTATCTATTTCATATCATTTTGATCATTTATTTAGTCATTAAACAATTGTTTCAGTTCACACAAGCTTATTCAAAATAAATTAATACTAATTTATTAACATTTAGAAAATTAATATGAAAGAGATTTAAAAAAAATAAATCTGTTTACCGAACAAATTCAAGTAAGTAAGAGATTTAAAAAGTGAATATGTTTACCAAATCAATTCAAATAATTATGGTCATTTCAATAATTATCTATTTCAAATTGTTCTTACCTTTTGTTTGGTCATATGACAATTGTTTTTGATCATACAAGCTTATTGGAAATAAAATAATACTAATTTATTAATCTTTCAAAAATTAATAAGAGATTTAAAAAATAAATCTATTTATAAAACCAATTCAAATAGTTATGGCTATTAGAGCAGTTGTATACTTCAAATTGTTATTCAAAGTAACAATTTATCAAATTTATCTTGATTTGACATTTACTAACATAACATATATTCATATTAATTAATAAATAATAATTTATAAATTATTATAATTATTATAATATATTATTAATTAAATATATATAATTAAATTAATATATCAATATTAATTTATAATCAAATTATAATTATCATAATGTTATTATTATACTTATTTATTTATCAAATAAATATATAAATTATTTTAATAAATACAATTTTTTAATAATTAGTTATTATAGATATAACATATCTATTGTTATTCATATTATAATATTAATTATTTTAATTATTGATTAGATTTATGAATATAATATTTTATATTAATATACATTATATTGTAACATATAATATGAAACAAAATAACAAAAATTTTAATGATTTGAGATTGATAATTGTTCAAATAGTCATAATTACTTGAACTGGTTTAGTAAATAGATTTATTATTTAAATCTGTTATCTATTATTTTTTAAATATTAATCAATTAGTATTATTTTATTTCGAATAAGCTTGTATCATAAAAAACAATTGTTTTATGACAAAATAAAAATGGCATAATGATTTGAAATAGATAATTATTCAAATGGCCATAATTATTTTAATTGACTTGGTAAACATATTTATTTTTTAAATTTCTTATTAATTTAGGAAATATTAATAAATTAGTATTATTTTATTTCATCTAAGATTGTATTAATTGAAACAATTGTTTTATGACAAATTAAAAGGTTATAATGTTTTTAAATAGACAATTCTTCAAATAATAATAACTATTTGAACTTGTTCAGCAAACAAATTTATTTTTTAAATCTCTTTCTTATTATAATAATTTAATAATCAATTAACACAATGGTATAAATTTGGTTTAATAATTATATAATAGTTATATAATATTTTAATATTTAATTAAAATATATACTATTAATAAGAATGATTTAATTAATATTTCAAATTAATTATAGTTATATTTATTATTAAGCTTATGGCTTAATTCTTTTATATTATTTAAAAAGAATTAAAGATAATTTTAATCATTAATTTATTAAATATAAATTCTTATTATTTATATTTTACTTAATTATAAATAAATAATAATTCTTATGATTTAAATATAAAATTTAAATTATAGAATTTATTAAATTATTAACTATAAATATTATTCAATTATGATCTATACAGTTAAAATTTAAACAAAAATTTTAAATAATTTTAATTTTAATTATATAAATAAATTAGATTTAATATTTAAAATTAATATATACTATAGTATTAAATATAACTAGTAAAAATACATTTAATAATTATTATTAAAAATATTTAATTAAATATTTATTATATTTGTGAATTAATTTAAATAAAAATAAAATTAATTTATCCTTAATAATTTAGTAATTATTATTTAAGTTTAATATTAATAAAAATTAAATTTAGTATTTAAGATAACTGTATTATTATCTTAATTATTATTAATTATAACATAATAATAGGTTTATTTGTATTAATAATAACTTTTAACTTTACGTATATATTTCTATTTTATTTTATTATAATGTTATAATGATTGTTAATAAATATTTATAATATATATCATATAATTTAAACAAAAGAAATAAAGTAATTTAATATAATTAATTAAATTATACATGTCATATTACAAATATATTTCTATTAATATATGTTATTTTTATTAAATAAAAATTAAAATAATAGATTAAAATAATTACAATTAAATATTTATATTTATAATTTAATTCTTTAAAGTATTAATTGTTAATTATTAATTTTCTATTTAATTAAATAAATTGATAATTAAAATTAATATTTAAAATTTAATTAATAATTAATAATAATAATTCTAATTTATTACCTTTTGTTTAGTCATCAAATACTTGTTTCATATCTTACAAGTTTGTTTTAAATAATTATTATTTATTTAACAAATACCTAAAAGTCAATAATATTTAAACTTATTAATATAATTCAATCAAAATAATAATAAAGAGTTTGTTATTTAATAACAATTGTAATTTATTTGAATAATTATACCTAATATTGATATTATTATTAGTAATGATTTTAAATAGATAATTGTTAAAATAGTCATAATTATGTGAACTTGTTCAGTAAATAGATTTATTTTTTCAAATCTCATGCTTATTAATTTTTTAAATGTCAATAAATTATGACCCTTATCTTATAAATTGAATATTTTGAAATAGATGGAGATTTAAATAATAAATATGTTTACCGAACACATTTAAATAGTTTAAATCATTAAATCTTATTATTTAAATAATTATTAATTTAAAAGATAATTATATTCCTTATAGTCTTAACTATTTAAACTTAAATTAGAATAATATTCAAATAGTTGTTTGTTCAACTTATTAATTTTAATAAGTTTATTATTTTAAACTTATTTAAATTATTCGATAATTTAAATAAGTTTTATAAAACAATTATAAAACTTAACTTATATTAAAATAATTAATAAGTTACATCAATATTATCTATTTAATAAATTAAATAATAAACTTATTTGAACAATTAGCTATTTAATATTAAAATATTGAAAATTATCTATTATAGTTTTAATAATTTAATTATTACCATAATATTAATAAAAAATAATTGAATATAGTTTTACCATTTTGTTTTAAAATAATAATAAATAATATTTAAATGGGATTTTTATTATCTAATTAATAAAATATATAACATATAATATTTTCTTTAATATTCAATTATATTCTAACTATATAATTATCTATAATTGTAAGTAAGAGATAATATTTGAAAGAAAATATATTAATTAGATTTATTAGATTAAGAAATAATTTAATATAAACCATATTAAAATAATAAATTAATTTATTATTTAATAATAAATTAATAATTAAATTAATAATTAAATTAAAATCCTTATAATAATTTAGTTAAATAAATTATTATTATTTAAAACAAACTTGTAAGATATGAAACAAGTATTTAAATTTATATTAATACTAAATTTATATATATATATATTTATAATTAATATAGATTGTTCATTATAAGTTTAAATAAAAATAATTACAATATTTAATTAATTTATTATAAACTATTAGTTTATTTGCAATTATTATGTAAATAGATTATAATTATTAAATATTAGTATGATTAATAATATTAATTATAATTATTATTTAGATAAATTATATAATAACTTAATAATATTAATTATAACTAATATACATTATCAATATAATATTTAAGTTCATAAAAACTTATCTGAAATAAAATAGTATTACTTTATTAATATTTCAAAAATTAATAAGCAAGAGATTTAAAAACTATAGTTGTTTTCCAAATCAATTCAATTAGTTATGACTATTTGAACAAATATCAATCTCAATTCATAATGATCTTTGTTTTGTCATAAAACAATTGTTTCTAATCATACAAGCTTATTCGAAAAGAATAATACTAATTTAATAGTATTTCAAAAATAATAAGTGATTTAAAAAATAAATGTGTTTGCTAAATTAGTTAAAATAGTTAAGACTATTATAATAATTATCTATTTCAAATCATTCTGACCTTTTGTTTAAAAATATTATATTTAATGATTTTATTTATTTAATAATTAATAATTAATTTATAAACATTAATTAAATATAAATTATATTAATTTATTATCATTAAATTAATCTTATTAATAACAATAAATACATATTGATAATTTGTTAATTAATCATATTATTGTTAATATTATTATAAAATTTTAATTATAAAAATTAGAAACAATTAATAATTTAATATATATTATTGTATATTATAAATTATTGTTTGAGATCAATTATTAGTACTAATAATATTTTATTACTAATTAATATTAACTAATCATATATTATATTATTAAATATTGTAGTATGAATAATTAACTTAATATAATTAATCTAATTAGTATAAATAATTATACTAATTATTTAAAATTAAATAATTAATATATCCATTTTAAAAATAATTTAAATATTTTCAAAAGTTAATATAATAATTAACTATATTGATTAATTTATAAATTATACAATTGTTAAATTATTTTATAATTTATTAATATAAATTATAAATATTAAATATATTAATATAATTTGGTTGATTTCCTTCTTTTCTTCTTACTTAGGTTAGCCAGACCTTGGATTAGATTTCAACAATAGGCATTTGAAAGCCAGTAAAAGGTTGAGAATGATCGGTCATTTATTTTTCCCTTTAGAAGGTCGACAAATATAATATTTAATTGTTTAATTTATTATAATAGATATTTTAAATAATTTAATAGTAATAATTATTTATTTATGATAAATATATTATAATGTATTTAACTTATAATAAGCAATAATTTCAAAATAAGTATATTACAATTATAGTTATTTGAAATTATAATCTAATTAATTTATTAAATTAATATTATTAAGATATATTAATAATATATAAAATTAATATATAATTGTAAGCTAAATTAAATAATCATAATTTATATTTTAATAATCTTATATTATTATATAATTATATATTATAATCTTAATAATTATTAATATATATAATTAATGAATATAAATACTATTAGTATTAATATAATCTTATATTAAACTTATAAACTTAATATTATAATTAATTTACTAATCTAATTAACATTATTACTTTTGATTAAAGTATTATCAATAATATAATCAAAATAGATTTAATATTAAATTTAATCAATTAATATACTAATTTTATAATTTAATTTAATTATATTTATTAAATTATTATAATTAATTATATAAATAAGTTTATATTATTAATTAGTATTAATAATTAAAATTAATCACCTTGTTTAATTTGATAATAAATAATTTATAATATAATAATAAAAATATATAACTATTAATATTTTAATAAATTAGGTAATTTTCAAATCAAAATTCAAATTTGATTTAAATTATAATTATTAATTATTAATGTTTTATATTATTATTTAAATTAACATTATAATAATATAATATTATAATTTATAATAATTAATATTAATTATAAGTATTAAATTTATTACATTGTTATTGCTAATTGAACTAGATTTTTAAAATATTAATAAATTAATATTATTTTATTTCGAATAAACTTATATGAACAAAAACATTTGTTTTACGACAAAACAAAAGGTTATAACGATTTGAAATAGATAATTATTCATATAATAAATAATTTTTATATTATTAATTTGAATAATAATTATAAATAGTATTATAATATTATAATTATATTATAATAAAGTTTATAAATTAATAAGCTTAAGTATTATTTATTCGATATTTTATAATATAGAAATTAAATTATAGTATCTTCTTTGATACTACTAATTATTTAATAAATTATTAATATTATAATATATATATCTTATAATAGATTTATATTATAATAATATATTATAATTATTTATTTATAATTTTAAATTAAAAATATATTTACATTTTAATAGTTAATTATAACTTTATTAACATAATATAAATTATGGAATATTAAATTTAATAATTTAATTATTATTACAAATTGTAATAATTATAGAAATATATAATTATTATAATAGTCTTAACTATTTGAACTAATTTGGCAAACACATTTTACTTTTTAAATCACTTATTAATTTTTGAAATACTATTAAATTAGTATTATTTTTATCCGAATAAGCTTGTATGATTAGAAACAATTGTTTTATGACAAAACAAAGATCATTATGATTTGAGATTGATATTTGTTTAAATAGTCATAACTAATTGAATTGATTTGGAAAACAGCTTTAGCTTTTAAATCTTTTGCTTATTAATTTTTGAAATATTAATAAAGTAGTATTATTTTATTCAGATGAGTTTTTATGAACTTAAATATTATGCTGATAATGTATATTAGTTATAATTAATATTATTAAGTTATTATATAATTTATCTAAATAATAATTATAATTAAGCTTATTAATCATACTAATAATTTAATAATTATAATCTATTTACATAATAATTGCAAATAAACTAATAGTTTATAATAAATTAATTAAATATTGTAATTATTTGTTATTTAAACTTATAATGAACAATCTATATTAATTATTGTTATATATATAAATTTAGTGTTAATATAAGTTTAAATACTTGTTTCATATCTTACAAGTTTTGTTTTAAATAATTATTATTTATTTAACTAAATTATTATAGGAATTTTAATTTTAATATTAATTTAATTTATTTTTAATATTATATTTTTATATTAGTAATATTTAATTACTAATTTTATAATTAAATAGTTATTTAATATGTAATCAATAATTATAATTATAATTAAATAAGTAATTAATTACACATTTATTACTTTTATGTAAATATTAATAATAAGTAAATTAATTAAGTTGAAGTTTTGATTATATAAACTTTAATACTCGGCACCAAAATCCCCATCTTTGGCTAAAAAAATGCAGAATTCCAAGACTCCATAGTTGCGGCTGCCATATAATAATCCATGCTTCATTGTCCTTCCATCCTTTGCAACAATCCACACAACACCATCTTTTCATCCTCGTACACCTCAAATTCAAAACCTCCCGTGACGCGAATGCTTTTGGTGCTTAAATAAGTGACCTCAGATGATTCTGAGTTGAGACAGTCACGGCAAAAGGTAAGGGAAGCGAAATCAGAGGCTGGGACACAAGATCAGGGAGACACCGATTTCACGGTGGAGGTGGTCATTAATTTAATTATTACAAAATTATTAATTATTTGATATTAATTATATTTAATTATTATATATTTTATAATATAATAATATTATTATAATTAATAATACAATTTAAAGTACTATAATTATATAATAAATATTATTAATGAATGTAGTAAATTATGATCCTTTTATTAATATATATATATTATATAATTGTTTAAATATTATAATATTTGAAATAGTTTAGTAATACAGATAATTTTTATTAATTTTTGAAATATTTAATAGTATTATTTTAATTCTAATTAACTTGTATGAATAAAATTAATTTATTTATGAAAAACAAAAGTTTAAAATGATTTGAAATAGATAATTGTTAAATGTGCCATACTATTTGATTTGATTCATAAAATGATTTAATAATATCCAAATTTTAATTTTTGAAATATAATAAAGTAATATTATTTTTAATTTAAAAATTTGAAATATTAATAAATTAATATTATTTTATTTTTGGATTAATTTTATAGTTGAAACATTGTTTTATTATAAACAAATAGTCATATAAATATTTTAAATGATAATGTTTAATAATATATAACTATTATCTGTTTGGTAAATAGATTTATTTTTTAATTCTTGCTATTAATTTTTGAATGTTAATAAAATAGTATTATTTTATTTCGAATAGGTATGTATGAACTGAACAATTATTTTATGCCTAAACAAAAAGTTTAGAATGATTTGAAATAGATAATTATTATAATAGTCTTAACTATTTGAACTGGTTCAACAAATACATTTATTTTTTAAATCTCTTACTTGTTAATTTTTAGAATATTATTAGCTTAGCAATATTTTACTCTAAATAAGTTTGTATGGATAAAAATAAACTTTTTATGACAAAACAAAGATCATACCGATTTGAAATAGATAATTATTCAAATAGTCATAACTATTTGAATTGGTTTGATAAATAGATATAGTTTTTAAATCTCTTATTAATTTTCAAAATATTAATAAATTAGTATTATTTTATTTTGAATAATTTTGTATGAATAGAAACGATTGTTTTATTAGAAAAGAAAGGATCAAAACGATTTGAAATAAATAATTATTTGAACTCACTCGGTAAACAAAATTATTTTTTAAATATTTTACTTATTAATTTTTGAAATTTTAATAAATTAGTATTATTTTATTTCGAATAAGCTTTTATGAATAGAAACAATTGGTTTATGAAAAACAAAAGGTCATAACAATTTGAAATAGATAATTGTTCAAATGGTCATAATTATTTTGAACGTGTTCAAAAAATAAATTTATTTTATATATTTTTACTTATTAATCTTTGGAATATTAGTAAATTTATATTATTTTATTTGAAATAAGCTTGTATGAACAAAAACAATTATTTTATGGCAAAACAAAAGGTCATAACAATTTGAAATAGATAATTGTTCAAATCTCCTACTTATTAATAAAAAATTTATGAAATATCAATAAATTTATTATTAATATTATTGTTTATATTAATTATAGTTTATTAATTTTATTAATAATTCAATTAATATTACGTATATAAAATTAGTTATGACTATTTAATAACAATCTGTAATATTAAATACTAATAGATATAATAATAGTTAATAAATTAAATATAATAGTTAAATTATATAATAAGTTAAATTATAATAATTAATAAGTAAATGTTTATCATTAAAATATATTTAATTTATTTAATTATATAATATTATTATATATTAAATATTTAAATTAAATATTTATTATAATATAATAAATATTATATAATTATATTATTAATTTAATTATATAATAATATTAATTTTATTAAAAAATTGAATAATAGTTATGTATAATTTATCAAACAAATATTTAGATAATTAATAATATTAATTAATTAATATTCTATTATATTAAATAATTAATAAGAATTTATTTAATATATTGTTAAAGATATATTATTTTCTTTAAATAATTAATACTAAATTAGTACAATTATTTGAAATTGCTAATTTTAGTAATAATATTTAAATTATAAATATTAATACAAATAATTATATTTGTATAATTATCAAATTTTCCTATGACTATTAATAATTTTTGGAACATTTAGGATATTTAATATTTAATTATATAATATATACTAAATCAAGATTTAGTATTAAAATATTTTAGTAATTAGATTTTAATTAAATTTATTTATACATTTAATAATTACATAAAGATAAAAATTTAATAATAATTGACCAATTTATGATATAATAAAATATTTATGAGCCTCATAAAAATCTTACTCCAATCAATAATATAATTAAAAATATTATATAATAATATATATTTTATTTAATATTATAATTAATATTAATTATTTTATAAATTATACTAAATTATAAATAAGACTATATAATAATTTTTTAAATATATTAAAACTAATTTTAAAAATAGAGATTATTATAACTTAATAAATATTAATATTAATTAGTAAGTTTAATTAATATTTTATGAAGTACAATATTTATTAATAAATAATTATTTAAATAATAATTTTAATCTTTATTTAAAATTAATTAAAATAATAATATTATTAATACAATTTAAGTATAATATAATTAATAAAATTGAATTATATTAGATAATATTATTATATATTTCTAATTTTTAATTATAAAATTAATATAATATTCAAATAATATTATAATAATTATAATTATAATAATAATTAAATAACAATAGTTATTTGAATAATTAATATATCCTTAAATGTTTAACAAATATTACTAGTTTATAATTAATTTAGTAATTTATAATGATTTGAAATAAATAATTATTTCATAAGACAATTGTTTTAGTTAATACAAGCTTAAATGGAGTAAATTTAATAAATTATTTAATATTATTTCATAAATTTAATATGAAATTAAGAATTATAATATAATCATTTTGTTATTAATTCTTGAAACAATTATAATTCTATATTAAATTATATTATAAACTAATTACAAATTAAATAATTATTATTCAATTCTATTAATTCTATAAATTATTATTATAATTTATAATAAACAATAATTTATATATAATCTAGATATAATAAATATTATATAATATTAATGACATTTTGTTTTATTGTAAAGCAATTATTCCTGTTCACGCAAAATTATTTAGAATAACATATATAGTCTAATTAACACTAAATTTAATAATTAAATTATTAAATTATTAAATCTTATAAATTTATTATAAATTAAATTATTATATAATAAACTAATTGTTATTAAATTATAACATTATAACTAATTGTTCTTAAATTAAACTATTATAATCAAATATATAATATTTAATTATATGTAATTAAATTATTTTAATTTCAATAATTATTAATATATATTAATTATGATATAATGAATTATAATATATTATATCTAGATTATTTAATATAAATTGTTAATAAACAAATGTCATATTTACATGCAGTATTTAATATTAATAATAACTCAATTTAATTGGATATTTTTTACTAAACAAAATAAATTTAATATTAATATAGATTTAAAATCAAATATATAAATTATTGATAATAATTTAAATATTATCAATAAATATTATTGATTATAATTTTATAATATAAATTTTATTATTTAATAATTTTTAGTTTGAATTAAAAAATAATTTATTTATTTCAATATATTCTTTAAATTAATTAATATTTATTTGATTATATTAACAAAAAGTTAATTTAAATTATTAATATAATAATTGTCTTAATATTAATAAATTTATATTATTTTATTTGAAATAAGCTTGTATGAATAGAAAAAATTATTTTATGATAAAACAAAAGGTTATAGTGATTTCAAATAAATAATTACTCAAATTGCCATAATTATTTAAACTTATCCGGTAAAAAAATCATTTTTTTAAATCTCTTAATTATTAATTTTCAAAATATTGATAAAATGGTATTATTTTATTTCAAGTAAACTTATATGAACTAAAACAATTATTTTATGACAAAACAAAAGGTCATAATAATTTGAAATAAATAGCTATTCAAATAATCATACTAATTGATCTAGTTCGATACACATTTATTTTTTGAAATTTTTACTTATTAATTGTCAAAATATTAATAAATTAGCATTATTTTAATTCGAATAAGCTTACTATAAATAAATTATTATTATATTTATTAAATAATTATATTATAAATTAATTATAAATAATTTTTTATAAAATATAATGTTAATAAATTTAATATTAATTGAACTATATTTAATTATATATATAATAAATAAAATTCAATTATAAATAAATATAAATTTATTATAATAATACTAATAATATTAATATATAAGTTTACTTATAATATAATTATAGTATTATAATTTTATTAATAATTAAAAAATTAATTAGTATGAGATTTAAAAAGTAAATTTGTTTACCAAACCATTTCAAATAGTTTTGACTATTTGAATAATTATCTGAATATATTTATAAATTATCTATTTCAAATTGTTATGGCCTTTGTTTTGTAAACTATATAGATATAATAAATTTATATAATTAAAAATTATATAAATTATTAATTTTAATATATTAAATATTAAATATATAATATATTAGCTTATTTAATTTATATTAAGATAATCTAATAAATAATTGTTCAAATAGCCATAATTATTCGAACTTGTTTAGTAAATAAATGTATTTTTTAATATAAATTATTATAATATTAATTAATAAATGTTATAATTATAATAAATAAGTACTATCTCAATTTAATAATATAATTATTATAATAATTATTAATAATTATTAATTATATAATATAAATTTAACAAAAACCATAAATATTATTACAAAAGATACTCATAAATTAATTATTATTTTATATAAAAAATAAATTATTTATAATTAATATTAATTATTAATATACATTTGATTAATATTTATATAGTAATAAATAAGCTATTTATTATATATGAATATAATATAAGTGGTGATGTTTATATTAATTATATAATACTTTTTACTATTAATTATATAATTTTAAATATATTTAAACTTTGACATTATAATTAATTATATCCTATAAGCTTTTTTAAATATAAATAAATAGTATATAGCTATTAATTATCTTTTGTTAATTAATACAAATCTAATTTATTATTAGATTAAAGTATACTAATTATGACACAAATTTATAAATTATAATGCATTAGTAATAATATATACTATAATTATTGTTAATAAAATAATATTTATTTGATATATATTATTATTAAATTAAAAAATTATAATATAATTTATAATGAATTAATTATTATACTAATAATATATATAATTATTAATAATATATAAATTATAGCATAAAATTAATATATCTATTTTATTTAATTCGATAATTAAACAAAATAAAATATTAATTATTTTATATATCATTATAAATTAAATTTATTAATTAAATCGTCAATGAATTATTAACTATTATTATCTTCTTTTGTTTGTTATTTTATTGAAATAAATTATCAACAAATAATTGAATTATTATCATTTATTATCATTATTAGTTATGACTATTATGACTGTTTTATAAATATTCTACTTTTAACTTATTCTAATTGTTAATTCTAATTGTTAAATTATATAATTAATAATTTATGTATTAATATACATTACTATTTACTTTTGGATTGTAGAACCAATGAAAGGTGAGAATGCAGACTTAATATAATTTAAATAATATATTAATAGTTTAATATTTAAATATAATTAATTTATATAATATATAATATATAATATTAACTAATTATAATACTGAATATAACATAAAAAATAATTTTGTTTATTGAATCAGTTTAAATAGTTACGACTATTTATTCTATATTTTAAAATATACATTAAATATTTAGTATTTAGTAATAATTTGATCACAATAATTTGATCAATAAGTTTATAATCAAATTAAGTTAATAATAAGCTTTAAAATTTATATAATTAAATATAAT
Organism: Durio zibethinus; assembly: GCF_002303985.1. Next base: position 16,008,801 of record NW_019167915.1, on the reverse strand, counting down.
AAGTAATAATTGATTATATATATTACTAGAAGATTCATTATCAATTTTTTAAAGTAATCAATATATAAAATAAACTATTAATTGTATATTATTGAAATATTATACAATAATATAACTAAGAATTTTATTTATATTAAATTATAATTAAAATAATTAATTATTTTAATAATTAATACAAACTATTCTTATAAATTATATAAATTATAATTATACATTAATATATTATATATAATTATTTTATAATACATTTAGATATTCAATAACTTTATTAATAAATATAAACTAATATTTAATTACAAATATTTGATTATTTGTAATAATAAATAATTATTATTTAAATTAATATATTTATTAATATTCCAAAAATTAATAAGTAAAAATTTAAAAAATAATTTTGTTTTCTGAACATGTTCAAATAGTTATGACTATTTGAACAATTATCTATTTCAAATTATTGTGACCTTTTGTTTTGTCATAAACCAATTGTTTTTATGCATAAAAGCATATTCCAAATAAAATAATACTAGTTTGTTAAAATTCTAAAAATTAATAAGTAAAAGATTTAAAAAATAAATCTATTTTATTCACACAAGTTTATTCTAAACAAAATTATATTAATTTATTAACATTCTAAAAATTAAAAGTTAGATATTTAAAAAATAAATCTATTTACCAAACAAGTTTAAATAGTCATATCCATTCGAACTATTATCTATTTCAAATTGTTATGATATTTTGTTTTGTCATAAAACATATCTTTTGCTTATTAATTTTTTGAATGTTAATAATTAAAAATTTTAAATTTTAAATATTTAAATTAAAATATTTAATTTTATTATTTAATTATCGATATTTATTAATAAATAAGCTATGGAATAATAATATAATTTATGAATTTTGTTAAATAATTATTAAAAATAATCATAAATATTTTAATTATTGATTCAATAGACTATTCACATATACATGTAATTATTATACTATTTGACTATTATAAAATTATTAACTAATTTAATTATAATAAATTTATTAAAATATACAATTATAATACTATTTATAATTCATTATATAATTTGTATTATTATAAATTAATAATTTATTAATTATATTAAATATTTATAACGAAATAATTACTATTTCTTGAAACAATTGTTGTATGATAAAAAATTATTTTTGTTAATTAAATTAATTATAAGCTAATAATAACTAATTATTATACTATTTAGTTATAATAATTATCTAATATATAATTAAGCTAATAAATTAGTTTATAATTTAACAAATAATATGAAATATTTTATTCAAAATAAAATAACACTAATTTATTAAATTATTTTGTTTAATTAAAATTATTATATTAAATTAAATATTAATTAATTATATATTATTAATTTACTAATTAATAAATTAACTAATATTAATTAATAACAATAATTAAAATATTTACAATTGTTTCTAATAATATTAATTATATTAATAATTAGTTAATATAATAACATTAAATAATATATAACTTAAATAATCATTTAAAATACAATATTATATAATATAATTATTAATCTTATTATAATATAAGTTAAACATAATAGTAATAATTTATTTATATTAATATGTTATTAATATTAATTAAATTATATAATTATTTCATATCTATATAATTGTTGTAAATATTAATAACTAGTAATATGAACTAATAAGCTATTCATAAAACTAATTATAATTATAACTAATTATTAATTAAATATTTTAATTATATTATTAATAAATCATAATATATTATATTATATTTAATAATTTATAATATATGTTACAAATTAATTATTATCATAATATATTATATTATTTAGTCATACTATAAATTGTTACTTATAATTTATATTAAACTATAAATTATATAATATTATAATACAATAATAACTTGTATAGTATATATAATTAAATATAGTTCAATTAATATTAAATTTATGAACATTATATTTTATAAAAAATTATTTATAATTAATATTATAATATAATTATTTAATAAATATAATAATTATTTATTTGTATATAATATATAATTATATATATAGATAATATATATTATAGTAAATAAGATGGTTAGTTTTGTTTACTAAATGATTGATTAATTAGATAAAATATAGTCTTAACTAATAGTTTATTATAAAACAATTGTTTTAATTCATATATATTAATTATATATATAAATTATTAACTTATTATAAATTAAGATTATTTAAAAAATAAATCTATTTATCTTATTAATTTATAGATAAAATTTAATACATTTATAATTAATAAATTATATAGTATAAATTAATTCTTAAATTATATTAATACATTTAATATTAAATTATAAATATTAAGTAATTAAATTTTATAATTTTTTAAAAATATTAATTACATATTAGTAATAATATATTATTGTTAAAAATTAATAATTTATAAATAATTTAATAATTATTAGTAACTAATTATTATAATTAATTAGGTAGTATTAATATATTATAAATTATTATCAATAATAATTAGTAATAATTAAATAAAAAAAATTATATAATATTAAATCAAACTATAATATAATAAAACTATATATATAATTTTTAATATATAAATTAAGCTAAATTTAATATCATTCATAATAATAAATATTTATTATATATTAATTAAAAATAAATCCATTTCTTGAACTAACTCAAACAGTTAAGACAATATGAATAATTATGTTTTAAAAAAAATTACATTTACCATTATTAAAAATTACAAAATTATTTAGGGGACGTTTGATTCCAATTTCTATTAAATAATTAAATTTAAATAATAAATTACTTATAATTAATGATAATAACAATTTAAAAATTATATATTTATATTTATATAATTATTAAATAATTTATATAGTCAATTTATTATATATATATTAATAAATTAATATTATTTTAATCCGAATAAGCTTGTATGAACAAAAACAATTGTTTTAGGATAAAAAAAAAGTCATAACAATTTTGTTTGCTAAACTATTTCAAATAATTATGGCTATTTGAATAATTATCTATTTCAAATCGTTATTATCTTTTGTTTTGTCATAGAACAAATGTTTTTGTTCATATAACTTTGTTCAAAATAAAATAATATTAATTTATTAATATTTCAAAAATTAATAAATAAGAGATTTAAAAAATAAATTTGTTTGCCAAACTAGTTCAATTAGTTATAACTATTTGAACAATTATTTATTTCAAATCCATTTGTTTTATCATAAAGCAATTGTTTTTGTTTATACAATCTTATTCGGAATAAAGAATGCTAGTTTATTAATATTATTTATAATTTATATAATATATTGATAATTAAAATAAACTTATAAGATTATAATTAAGTAATAATTATTAAATTATATAATTTATTAAATTTTTAATTATTTTATTATAAATTTAATAATATATCATTATTATATTTATATTTATGTTATTTAAATATAAAATTAACTATAATATAGTCATAATTATAATATCTATTATCATAATTTAATATTTACTATTTTTATATATTTATATAGTTATTTAAATTATATTATATTATATAACTATAATATATAATAATAAATTATAATATGAAATTAGCTATAAACAAATTAAAAATTAAAAATTATATAATTTAATAATAATATTAAATAATTAGTTTAATTATGATAATATTGATATAATTTATTAAATTAGTTATTTTATATAGACATTATTGTAGTTTTAATGTATTAAGCATTAATATTTAATACTTGTATAAACTTATTGTTTATAAATAATTAATTATTAAAATAATTAACTATTATAATTATAATTTAATATAAATAAAATTCTTAGTTATATTATTATATAATATTTCAATAATATACAATTAATAGGTTACTTTCATATATTTGATTACTTTAAAAAATTGATAATGAATCTTAACTTAATTATTTTACTTATTAATAAAAAATAATATAATTATTTATAATATAATAATTAATTAATAATTGAACTTGTTATTATTTTATTATAATGTATAAATATGTTATATTTTATAATAGTATAATATTAAATTATTATTTATATATATACTAATAATTTACAAATAATAAATTATCATAGCTTTATTAATTATTAAATATAATATAACTAATATTACTATCTAATTAATAGAAATATATTATAAATAATTAATATATTTAATATTATATGACTATTTATTATATTTATTAATTTAGTAACTAATTTACTAAATTTAACAATTAATAGATTAATGGATTGAAGCCTTGGTGTGGACAACCAAGAGAGAGGACGTAGGTGCCTTGTGGAGAAGGATCGAACCTCTATAAATCATTGTGTTTGATTTCTCTATCCCTATCTCCTTACAATTTATTGTTGTTTATATTTGATTTTAGGTTCATTAATTGCTATTGTTTGCATTATATTTTCATCAAAATTGTTTATTGTTTTAATTTCCATTCAACTATATTGAAATCATTGTTTGGGAAGAATTTGAAGAAATCCAATTCACCCTCCTCTTGGATCACCATCTCACCTATAAAGCTAACAATTGGTATCAGAGCTTTGGTCTCATTTTTGTAGGTTCAACCACCTTGAGAAAAGACCCTATGGCTCAATTTTGGTTCCAAGATGGTGAGCAAAGCTCCTATGGTTGATAAATTTGAATTTTGTGAATGGAATAGGAGGATGAAGATGTTCATTGTGGCTCAAGATTTTAGAGCTTGGAATGTGATTGAAAAAGGCTTGGAACTCCTTCAAATGATACAAATTACATGAGGCAAGTGATGGATGATGCCAAGGCCAAGTGCTTACTATATGGAGCTCTTGACTCCCATAAATTCAACTTGGTATCAAAGTGTCCAACCTCAAATGAGATATGGGAGAAGTTGGAGGAAATACATGAAAGACAACAATCCAACTGAAATGCATCATGTCTCATGGCTTTTGAAGATTCGGAGGTAACCTCTAATTCTATTGATTCAAATTCATATGCTTTTGATGAATTGCAAGATGCTTATAATGAGCTATATGTTGAATGTGAATCAATGAAGAGGAAATATAAGAAAATGATTTCAAAGTTGAATGTAGAGAATGAGTTTTTAATGAATGCAAAAAATGTTTTGGAAAAAGAAAATGAAAAATTGAAAATAGATTTTCAAACCTCTCAAAGTAGAAATGAATTCTTAGAAAAAGGAAATTTTGATTTGAAAAAGAAATTTGGTGATTTGGTGAATGAAAAACAAAATCTTTTAAAGAATTCATTTAGTACTAAAATAATTAAATGCAATTTTTGTAATTTTCATGGTCATACTATACATACTTGTCCTATTAGAAGAAAAGTTCCATTTAGAATTAGGCAAGTATGGGTTCCTAAAGGAACAAGAGACTTGGTCACTAACTCTAAAGGACCCAAAGCAATTTGGGTACCAAAAATTAAATGAAATTGTCTCTTGTAGGTGTACTAGAGTAAGGAGCTACAATGTGAGATTGAAGATTGAATACTCTAGACACACAATGGAGATGGGTAACCTCTAAACTTTTATTTGAAGAGAATTTGAATTTGGTTACCTATTCTTGATGAAATTTAAATGCTTAATTGATTATGCAAAATTTGGTTGCCTATTCTTATTAGACATAGAATGCTTAATGGATATTGGTATATACCTTATTGATATATATTGAATATACCGATTTTACTTGAGAAAATGTGAGCTTGAATTAAACATGCTTATTTTGCTCTTAAGTATGCTTGAGATACTTGTTGAAATTGATTGTGGTGTTAAATTGTTATTTACTTAAATGATTTTGGCATAATGGAAATGATTTTGTGATTGTTGAATATGCCTACATGACCATGTTGATTAAAATTACTCAATTTGTTTTTAACGCTTGGATAGTGTGAAATATATTTTTTTAAAACTTGATTGCTATATTCTAAATTGTTATAACTTTTGATTTGTGAAATGATGAACATCTTGTGCTTAAATCATATATATTGATGTTTGATTGTTCATCTCTTGATTTCTTATGAAATAGTCTTGAAATATGCTTTAATTGTTTATCCTTATTAATTCAAGATTTATCTCTTCTCTTGTGTTGATGAATTGATGAACATTATGTGCTTAAATGGAATATATTGATTCTTGGTTCATCTCTAGTTTGGTCAAGATATATGCTTGTATGATCATTAATTCAATTTGACCTTAATGCTTGTGGTTTAAAATGCTTGAATTGTTAAGCTCTTGATTTGTGATTTTGAATATGATGAACTACTTGCTTGTAAATGATATGTGTTATTGGTTCATCTATTGTTCTTGTCAAGTTTGTGCATATATGATAAACATGATTTTTCTTGACTTGACATGGTTGCAACATGACTTAAGTAAATGAATTTCTTATGATGCTTATTTTTAGCTTAAGTCATTGTTGATTATGGCCTATAATTTGTGTAGACATATTTACGCTTTTTTGTTAAAAATTTTCTTAAATATGTTTTTGATGATAAATATGTCTTCTTTGAGTTTTTAGTTTTGATATGGCCTAAAATTTATTTTGGCATATTCTTCGGTGATTTATTAAATATATATGAATATAGAATATGTCTTCTTTGTGTTCAATATTTCTAAATGATCTAGAAAGGATTCATATTTTGCACACTACATGAGAACTTTAGCTTTACTGCCAATATTGTGATATTTGATTCTTAACTTGATAAATGGCCTCTAGCTTAAGTATATATCTCCCTTGCAATTGGCAACTTGTGCTTAGTGAATAAATTTTCTTTTGCCAATAATGACTTAGAATTTGGAATTGTTTTCTAACAATTGGTATAATTTTTATTAATTGATTTTCTTGATGCTTCTAATGAAAATCTTTTGTCAAGAATATTTTCTAAGTATATGCTAGGAGAACTTGAAATGAGCATAAATGAGCCTACATTTTTGGAATTTCAAGTATAGCAAACAAAGCATGTCATCCTCATCAATCAAGCTCAAGTACATCAAAGACTAGCTCAAATAATGTGGATTGGAGAATTCAAAGCCAAATGAGCACAACAACAAAGCTTGACATGGATAGAGGTAAATGTATCAACTTTATGATATGATGTATGAGTTTGGATACATATAAATGCTTGCTTTGATTGTGTGCAAAAATGAGATATTGTGCTAGAACATATGAACACATTGCACAAATTAATCATCAAGCCACTTGGTAGATATTGTTCTAATATTTTTGAAAGCTTGGATTGATTAACTCACCTTCATTGATATTCATGCCTAGTTCTTGATTGCTTTGATTAATAGTTTTAATTGCATGAACATTCGTTTGAATCTTTGGACATGGATATGAGTTAAATAGATTGATTTCTTTGAACATGTTCATTGATTGAGTCCATTGAGATAACTGTACCATATTGTGTATAAAGGTTTGCATTTTTTTTGGTATATTGCTAGACATGTTTTGAATGTTCTTGCATATGCTTGTGTGATTTTGTTTGAAATAAATATATTTTTGATTACTTGCATATGCTTAGATTAAGAACATTGTTATGCATTGAAATAATTTGGATTATAATTGAATAATTATGCTTTCATTATTTCTTTGCTATAGCATATGTGCTCATCATGTTTGAAGAATCATGCTTATATAATCTTTGTTATGACATGATGATAATTGAACCTCATTGCTCATTAGTACTTATGATTTATTATATACATACAAGCTTTTGGTTCTTGTTTGGATAGGATAGCTTATGAAAGATTGCTATTATTATTTATGCATGTACTGAATGAATCTTTCATATACTTGAAATATGTGTGCTCTATGAAAGTTGTTGAATAAAATTGCTAAAAATTGGTAACAATTGGTATCAAAATTGCTAAAGAATTTTTTTTTAAACTTTTATAGACACTTGTTTATGTGCCTATCCTTGATATAGCTTATACCTTTCATGCAAAATTGTGTGTGCCTTAAATTGATTAATCCTTATTTTGAAAAGGAGGAGAAATTTTAGAATACAATTTTGCTTGATTTGTTTTGTTATAACAATTGGTATACTTTATCATTACATATCTTTAACAATTGGTATGAGCTTGTATGCATGTGCTTGAATTTATGCTTAATTGCTATTGGTGTTTTAGGTTCTAAGCACATCTTATCCTAACATGATTTATGAGTAGATTGCATATCATTCATTATCCTTTGCTCATAAATTTCATGTAGTAAATTTGATGACTTGTGCTAAAATGCTAAATTTGGATACACTTATGCTTTTGTACTTGAATACATGTATGTGAACTTCATTGTGCATATTGCACTTGATTACATGCATTCAAAATACTCTTGATATTATTGGTATCAAGCATTTTGTCCCACGCCTTGAATTGATCTCTCTTTCTTTTAAAATGACAAAAATGGGGAGAAAGTTTAGAGACATTTCTTCTTGTGTGCTTATAGCAATTGATATAGGAGCTTAAACATTTGGTATAAAGAACATAAACAAAAGGGAGGAGAAATGTTTCATGAATATATTTGTTAATGATGCCTCATTGTGTTTATTTGCTTACTAATATGCTCATGCCTTTTTGCTATGACAAAAAGGGGGAGAAATATTATATGGACAAATTTGCTTGTGCTTGACATGCATATGTTTGATTGTGCTTATCTAATATATATTTGTTGAGTTGCGTTGAATTAGGATGCTTAAATTAAGGGGGAGTTTTGCCATGCATTGTTTAAAGGGGAGTTTTCCAAAATGTCTTTCAAAATCTTAAATGTTTTAAAGAAAGTTTTTCATTAAGCAAATTTATCTTTAAGTTTTGTCATATCAAAAAGGGGAAGATTGTTAGCCTTGAATTGATCCTTAGTTTGAAATGACAAAACATTAAAGCTAAATAAACTTGATCAAGATTTTGAAAAAGATTTATTTAGTACATTTTCTTAAGTTTTATATTTTGGTACTAAATAAATAATATGATTTTCAAAGCTTAAACAAACCTTTCTTTGTTTTCATATTTTTCAAACCAAATCTATCTTTAAAGATTATTTATTTGAGCTTAAATGAAAGTCCAATTGTTGTTTTTAAAGTGAACTTATTCATTTTGGACTTAATACAATTTTGATAATATTGGTTTTGAGAAATAGATTAACTTAAGAAAGTTGTTTTACAAGAATAAAGTTTTCCAACATTGAACTTCTTTCATTTTTTTGTATTAATTCACAAAGTTTTAATATTTAAATTTTATATGGTTGGAAAGCTCTTTGAGTCTACTTTCTAATGGATAAACAAAATCAAAATCCAAATTTTCTAAGAAAAGATTTTGAATTTTTACTAGACACTCTACAGTGTCAGAAAAACTGCACAAGGGGTAACTTTGAAAATTCACTATAATTCGTACATAGTGAATTAGGTAATAAAACTTATATGGATAGAAAGATCTCTAAGTCTAGTTTCTAAATCTTCAAATATTTTATGATTTGGATTTGTATAACTCAAGTTACGAATAAATTAGTAAGTAGAGTGCAAAACGGAAAACTACCATCCAGCATGGATAGGATTGATCCCCTCTAGAAGGGATCGATTGGTTTTCAAACAAAATGCTCCCAGAACTGAATTTCTAGAAAAGGGATCGATCCCCCCACATAGGGGATCAATCACGCAGGCAAGGGATTGATCCTCTCAAGGAAGGGATCGATCGGTTCTGGGCGGGATCACACCAATGGCTATTTTTTTCATGCATTCAATGGCTACTTTCACTTCCAAAGCTTCCCCAATGGCTACTTCTTCAATTTCTCTATAAATTGGGCACTCCAACACACTAAGAAGATTGATGAATCGAGAGAGCAAGAGCCAACAAGCCATATTTTCATTTTCTCATAGAATCAAAAGTTTTTAGAGCTTAAATTCAATATCCTTTGTTTTTCTTGTATCCAAAATATTGTTGTGTTTTCATTCATCATTTTCTTTGTACTTCATTAGGCAAACATTCAACCTTAAGAGGTATTTTAGTTTGCAAAAATTATTTGGTTATCTTGTAAGCAAGAGGTGAGGTATCCTCTTGATTTGTAAGGGTAGAGGTTACTATCTAAGCCTTGAGAAAAAGATAGAGATTTAGTACAAGATAGGTTTGTATCTTGTAAAAATTTTTCTTCAATTAGTGGATTGAAGCCTTAGTGTGAACAACCAAGAAAGAGGACGTACGTGCCTTGTGGAGAAGGACTGAACTTCTATAAATCATTGTGTTTGATTTCTCTATCCCTATCTCCTTACAGTTTATTGTTGTTTATATTTGATTTTAGGTTCATTAATTGCTATTGTTTGCGTTATATTTTCATCAAAGTTGTTTATTGTTTTAATTTCCATTCAACTATATTGAAATCATTGTTTGGGAAGAATTTGAAGAAATTCAATTCACCCCCCTCTTGGATCACCATCTCACCTATAAAGCTAACAAGATTTATTTTTTAAATCTTATGATAATTATTATTTACAATAATCATGTATTAATTTGAGTTACATTAACTATTAACTTATAAACTTAATATTATAATTAATTTAGTACTCTAATTAACATTATTACTTTTGATTAAAGTATTATCAATAATATAATCAAAATAGATTTATTATTAAATTAATCAATTAATATACTAATTTTATAATTTTATAATTTAATAATAAATTATTAAATTATAATAATTTAAATACATAAACTAAAATAATTTATTAATATAGTTATAATAATTAAATAATTTATATTAATAATATTATAATTTAAGAGGTTATTAATATTTTAGAGAAATAATATTTTTATAATTTATCAATTTAATATTATAATTATAATTTAATAATATTTAATAATTATAAATTATTAATAAATGTATCTACTAATAATTAATAATTGAACCATAATACTATTAGTATTATTAATTAATTAATAATATTTATATGAAATATAAATTTATCCAAAAATAGATTATAAAATATAATTTTTATAATTAAATTATAATAAATATAATATATATAAATTTATAATAAATATAATATATAGTATAATAATTATAATGGTTTAATAATCCATAACCACTTATTAATAATAATATATATTATATTAATTGCTCATTAATAAAATAATTTATTAGCAGCCCCACCGAAATACATCCTCCATATCTCTTCATCATCTTCCTTTAGCTTTGAGATGGCCATTAGTTCCTCATCTAGAAAATCAAGCTTATTATTAACAATTGTAATAAGTTTATAATACTAATTAACAATTAAATAGATTATAATAATTTTTTTAATTATAATATACCATTAACTATTAATAATTTAAATATAAATATAAATATAAATTAATTATAATTTAAATATAATTCAAAATTGATATAAAATTAATTATTATATAACAAAAATTATGAAATAATGGAATTAATAAATTCTTGTTTATCATATAAGTAATACTATAAATAACTATTAATTATAGTTATAATTATTTAACCTTAATATAATTATATTATTATTTATTATAGTAATTTAATTAGATAATATAATACAATAATAAAATATCGTTTAATTATTAACAATTATAATAATTATATAATAATTATATATAATTATATATAATATAGTTATTAATAATATTATAATATTAATTACCTATTCTAATTATAAAAGTATTAATTGAACTTATTATATTAATTTATTAATATAAATTAATTATATGTATAATTATTAGTATAAACAATATAGATTTTAATATAATAAATTTATCTTTAATAATTAATATATAATTTATAGTATTATAATTTAATAAATATAATCATAAAATAGTTTAGATATGGACTATAATTAATATCACTAGAGAAATTACAATATTAAATTGTTAATTATATAATATAATAATGAATATATATAATATTCATTATATTTCAATAAGTTATAATTATTATATATAAATATTAAGTACATAATAATAAGTATTTAATTATAAATAGAAATATAATATTTAATAAGTTAATTAATTATATAATAATTTATATATATATTATATATTAATTATACTTTTTGTTTTTGCAAATATTATACTATAACTATTTATAGTATTAATAATGATATTGTTTATTATTAATTTGTTTATAATTGTTATAATTAATAACAATTATAATTTATAATAAATTATTTAATTCATTTTATTATATTTGAATTATTAATATTATGATTATAATATTATAATTGTAAATTAATTCAAGCTAATTTATAATTATATTAATAATAGATATAATTTGACTATATTAATTATAATAATGTTATATTATTATATATTATAATCATATTTTATAGTATTAAATAATATTAATTATTGATATAATTAATAACAATAACAAATTATTGCTAAATATTATAATCTAATATTAAATAATTAGATTTCTAAATTATAATTAAAAATATATAAATAAATAATTGTTCAAATAGTCATAACTATTTGAACTTGATCGTTAAACAGATTTATTTTTTCATATCTTTTGCTTATTAATTTTTTGAATGTTAATAATTAAAAATTTTAAATATTTAAATTAAAATATTTAATTTTTATTATTTAATTATCGATATTTTTTAATAAATAAGCTATGAAATAATAATATAATTTATGAATTTTGTTAAATAATTATTAAAAATAATCATAAATATTTTAAAATGTATATTTGATTTTTTATGATAAATTATCGATAATTATTCAGAAATCCGATATTTGAGACAAGGCAAATATCTAATTATTCAAATAAATTAATAAGTAAGAGATATTAATTTTTATATCTTTAATTAAATTAGCATATTTTAAATAACTAATATTTAATTAATCTCTATTTATTTCAAATTATTATCATAATTTACTTAATTAGTATCCATGGTAATAATATAATTTAATATATTATTATATCAATAATAACTAATATCCAAATATTATTAATAATAGATTTTCTAAGTTACATAAAATATTCAATTGTTAAATAATTATTAATTATCATATTATTAATAATTATGGCTAATAAATAATGTTCATATTATTATATGATTAAAAAAATCCTATAAAACTATGATAATTGTTATTAAATATATATAATAAATTGACTATGAAAAATTATCTCATATGAACATTATTTCCCTTTGATAATTATTTCCTTTGAACTAAGGTGTCATTACTTATATAATAAATCTAATAGTCTTAACAATTTGAATTTGTTCAGTAAGCACATTGATTTTTTAAATCTCTAACTTATTAATTTTTTAAATATTAGTAGTTTAGCAATATTTTACTCTGAATAAGCTTGTATGAATAGAAATAATTGTTTTATGACAAAACGAAGATCATAACAATTTGAGATAGATAATTGTTCATATAGTCATAACTATTTGAACTGATTTTGTAAACAAATTTAAATTAATAACAAATAAGTTATTAAAAATAATATTTTGCAACTATAAAAAATAATTTAAAGTTTAAATAACTTTATTTGGAATTAATAATATAAATTATGTAATAAAATAGCTAATTATAATTAATATTAAAATTTGTTTAAATAAGCAATAGTAGTCATAGAAAAATTGATTTATTATAAATTAGCTATTTTAATTAACAATTTTATTATTAATTTAATTAATTAATAATGATTCAAATAGTTAAGACCGTTTGAACAAATATCAATCTCAAATTGCTATGATCTTTGTTTTGTCATAAAAAAATTGTTTCTAATCATGCAAGCTTATAATATACGTTATGACAATTAGTTACTAATATTTTTCAGTCTAGAATCAATTTATTAATAATCAATATCGATACTTTTGTTATCAATTATAAGTAAGAATATTATTATTTTAATAATAAATATATTGAAATTTAATATATTATTAAATATTTGTATTATTAAATATTATATTAATAACATATTTAATATTTTAAATATTAAAATAATTTTTATTCAATTAATATAAGTTTAGATAATTGAACTAAAATATTAAATATAAATATAATATTTATATATTATCTAATTAAATTATTAGATAATACAATAAAAAATATGAATGTTCTCATAAATTAATATTGTTCAAATAGTCATAACTATTATTTAAATAACAAATTACATTATTTAAATATAATTATATAATTTTTAAATAAATTAAGATAGATAATAGTTATATTATAATTGATAATAATACAACTGGATATTAAACTAATTTAAAATTATTTATTATTTATTTAAATAATTTAATTAAATAAATCTAAATAGGATTATATAACTAGATTAATAATTAAATTTAAATAATATTAATTATTTGATAGAATAATATATGTTTATAACCAGTTTGAAAATTAATAAGAGATTTAAAAACTATATCTATTTATCGGACCAATTCAAATAGTTATGAATATTTGAAAAATTATCTATCTTAAATCGATATTATCTTTGTTTTGTCATAAAACAATTGTTTCTGTCCATACAAACTTATTCGGAGTAAAATATTGCTAAACTAATAATATTCTAAAAATTAGTAAGTAAGAGATTTAAAAAATAAATGTATTTGTTGAACCAATTGAAATAGTTAAGACTATTATAATAATTATCTATTTCAAATCATTATGACCTTTTGTTTAGTCATAAAATAATTGATTAGTTCATACATGCTTATTCAAAATAAAATAATATTATTTTATTAACATTCAAAAAATTAATAAGCAAGGAATTAAAAAATAAATCTATTTACCAAACAAGTTTAAATAGTTATGACTATTTAAACAATTATCATTTTAAAATTGTTATAACCTTTTGTTTTATCATAAAACAATTGTTTCATTTCATAAAAGCTTATCCAAAATAAAATAATTTTACTTTATTAATATTTCAAAAATTAAGAAGTTGGAGATTTAAAACATAAATAATTTTATCGAATCAGTTCAAATAGTTATGGCCATTTGAACAATTATCTATTTCGAATCATTTTGAACTTTTGTTTTGTCATAAAACAATTGTTTTTCATCATACAAGCCTAATTAGAATAAAATAATAATAGTTTATTAATATTTCAAAAATTAATAAGTAGGAGATTATCTGTTTACTGAACTAGTTCAAATAATTATGACTATTTAAACAATTATATATTTCAAGTCATTATAACCTTTTGTAATTAGTTACAAATATATTTATTTAAATAATTTTAATATTTATTTTGTTTATTTAAATAAACATAATAGTATAATAATTTATTACTATACTATTATAATTATATTAATTATATAATAATTATAATACAATTAATATTAATTATTTTAATAAAGTATATTAATTATAATAAAGTATTATATATCAATCTAAATTATATTATAAGACAAGCTATAGACTAATCTTACGTATAATATTACTATTAAATTATTATAATCTTTAATAATTATATTAAATACTATATTATTTTAATATTAACTATATTTATTATTTTTATTTACAATAATAATTCATTTTATTAGTTATAATTATAAAAATTATGACATATAATATATTTCATCTAATATTTTAATAATATAAATTATTTTGACATATAATTATAAATAAACAATCATTTTATAATTGAAATATAATTATAACTAGATTTTTATTACTGATTCAAAAAAGAATTTATTTTTTAAATCTTTTACTTGTTAATTTTAGAAATATTAATAAATTAGTATTATTTTAGTCCGTATAAGCTTGTATTAGCTAAAACAATTGTTTTATGACAAAACAAAAGTAATAATGATTTGAAATAGGTAATTGTTTAAATAGTTATCATTATTTAAATGTTTTATTAATATTTAGAAAATAAATTTGTAAGAGATTTAAAAAGAAAATCTACTTTCCAAACCATTTCAAATAGTAATATTATTAATAGTAATAACAAATTATAGTATTATTAATCTGTTCAGTATTATTTTATTCTAAATAATTTTACATGACCAGGAACAATTGTTATGAATAATAACCAATTATCACTTACTATTTAATGATATATATAATAATAACCAATTAATTAAGTTATTTAATTAGTATATTTTAAATTAATAATATAATTAATTTATATAATAATCAATTTATATAATTATTATTTAATTATTAATATTATATAATAATAATAATAAATATTATATATGATATTTAAACTTAAAGTTATAATTATTAAACTATTAATATAAATTTATAATTTATAATAAATTATTATATATAATAATAATTATAATTAATTAATTATATTATACTTATTATTTAATATAACTAAAATTATTAATATAATAACAAATATAATAGCACTAATTTAATTAAACCAAAAGTCAAATTATATCTAATTTATAATAAATTAGATAATAAAATAATATACAAATTATAATCTATTCAATAAATAATTATACTAATATAATTTATTTAATTATTATTATAATTAATATTATTAATTATCTTAGATTTCTAATGTTATTATAATATTATTCTATAATTTATTATCAGTAAACTAATACTTATTATTAATTAAACAAATTTAAAATTAATAAATTATATTAATATTAATTACTATTAACATAATAATTATCATTATTAAACAAATTTAATTAAAAATATTATGATATTAAATAACTATAATATTCATTGTTATAAAACATAATATTACCTTTATTATGTTAATTATTATTACTAAAATATTAATTAATATTTAATTGAGTTTAATAAATTAATAAAATAATTGAGTAAAATATTAAAAATAATTTAATATTTTTATTTAATGTAATAATATTTATAATATATTAATATTTATATTGAATAAATAAATTATAATGTAATTTAATACTATAAATTAATAATAATTATATTATTTAATAATTATTTCATAAATATTAGCTAAAATTATAAGTTTTAAATTATTTTAATATAATTATTATATTATAATATTCTTTTTTATAACATATTATTAATAGTATTATAAATTATTATTAACAAATTATTAATATTATAATTATAAATTTATAAGTAAATAATATTAATATATTAATACTTATATAAATAGATAATTTATTTAATAATGTAAATTCTAATAGTCAAATATGTATATATATAATTATAATATTAATAGTTATAAATTATTAAAATTATATTAATATTAATATAATTTAAGTATTAGTATTAATTATTAAATAACTTGATATTAAATTAATTAATATAATTTTATATTAAATTGATAATACTATTGTTATAATATATTATATAATATTATTAACTAATAATTATTAGTTAATGAATAATAAGTTATTCATATTATCCGTCTCCATTTAACTATTAAATTATTTAATTAATATAAATATTACTATTATATAATTAATAGTTATTTTAATAATTATTTAAATTAATTAAATAATTTAATTATATATTATATAATAGTTATTAAATTAGTATAAATTAATTAATATATTATAATTAATTAATAATACTAATTTATTAACATTCAAAAAATTAAAAGCAAGATATTTAAAAAAATAAATCTGTTTACTGAACAATTCAAAAAGATATGACTATGGATTGTCCAAATTAATAATTATATATTATTAATAGTTTAGTCATAACAAATACTATTTTAATTGTATCTTAAATAATTTAATTAATAATTATCAAAGGGAAAAAATTATTTTATTTTGAAAATTAATAATAACTTGGCAAAATTGGAATAAACAAATAATTTTATAATTATCAATATTTATTGATAATATCATTAATTTATTGATAAAATATTAAAGAAATTAATATTTATTAATTATTATATTTAATTATAATTAATTATTTATAATATAATTAAGCTATTAGATAAATATTAATTATATATTAATATTAACAAATTATTAAATATTAATAATTAATGCGCATGTATTATAATATATCATAATTATATATTTAGTTATATATAATAATTTGGTATAAGTAATTAAATTATAATAAATTTAATTAAATTATGATATATTAGTTATAATAATTATCTAATATATAATTAAGCTAATTATTAGAATTAATAAGTAATTAAATTATTTTATTTCGAATAAGATAGTATGAACAAAAATATTAATATTATTAATTCTATTATTTGTAATAATATGAATATATAATTATTCATATTAATAATAATATTAATAATATTTTAATAAAATATTAAATTAATTTAACTAATAAATTAGATATTATTATACTATAATGATATATTGACTCAATATATTATAAATAATTATTTTATTTTATATAGTATTAATTATAAATAATTATATATGTTGGCCTTGAATTGATTAAGAGTTTTGATTTGACAAAATAAAAATTTGCCAAACTTGTTTCAATCTTGTTTAAGCTTAAATTGAACATTTTTCCACCCTTCTATCTTGCCAAAATTTATTTGAGAACCAAAACAACTCAAATTCTCGGAACAAAACATGAGTTATGCAAGTTTTGATAGAAGGGATCGATCCTGTTTTCAATCAGAATTGAAAGTTCTCAAGATTTGGCAAAAACCGATCGATGCTCTCCTATAAGGATTGATTGGTTGGGGTTTCAAGTGAACGGATCAATCCCTTGATCCCCTCATTCAAGGGATTGATCACTTTTTCATATAGAATGTTTGTATCATGCAGCTTTCTAGAAAATGGATCGATCCCATCACATAAAGGATCGATCACCTAATGCAAGGGATCGATCCCCTCTTAAAGGGATCTATCGGTTGCTTAGACAGAATGTTTCCCAAGTTTGAAAACCCAAAAAAAAGATCGATCGATTGCTCAGACAGAATGTTCCTCAGTTCGAAAACCCAGAAAAAGGATCGATCCCCTCTTAAAGGGATCGATCAGGTAAGGCAAATCAGGCACAAAATCGAGCCTTCTCCAATATGAACCAATCGATCCCCTATGACAAGGGATCGATCCCCTAAAGGCTAACAACTCCCAATGGCTATTTTTTTGTTTGAATTTTTGCAAGTTTGAAGCATTAAATGCAATCCAACGACTCTTAACTGCTTCCTAACTATAAATCAAGCATTCCACTGCAGATAAAGAGCAACAAGGGCCAAGGAAACTTATTGCCATTCAACTGCCAATTTGCTCAAGCATTCAAAGCTATTCCAAGTTAGAAAAGTGCAGAATTCATATCAGTTTTTCTTGATTTTGTTGTCTATACCACTATGTACTTCAAATTAGCAAACACCCAATCTTTTGAGAGGTTCTTAGAGTTTGCAAAACACTTCATATCTTTTGTATTATGAGTTTGTGAGCTTAAGAGAGAGGATAACCTTTAAGAGTATATTGTGTTGAGTTTGTAAAGCTTAGAGAAGCTTGGTTGTAATCTTCAACACTTATAGTGGATTGAACTCTTTGGCAAGAGAGGCTAAGGGAGAGGACGTAGGTGTCTAAGAAAGGACCGAACCTCTATAAATCTCAGTGCTATATTCTCTATCCCTATCTCTAATTTACTTTCAATTATTGTGTTTAATTGTTTAGCAAAATTTTGTGCTTATTGAATATTGTTTTTAAAAAATTTATTAAAACCAATTCACCCCCTATTGGTTTATTCCAAATCTTTAAGCTAACAATATAAAATAATTATATAACTAATAAACTTATTATTATTAGTTTAAATAATATATTAATCTAATTGCTGAGCCAGTTTAAATAGTTAAGACTATATGAACGATTATCTATTTTAAATTGTTATGACTTTTATTTTGTTGTAAAACATAAATATTTATATAGTTAAATTATATAATAATTTAATAATTAAATATTTTATTATTATAATAAACAAAATAATTGAATAACTTATTATATAATAATATATGAACAATAAATTTATATACTATTATTACTTAATTATTTTGATTAATAATTATGTATTATTAATTATATACTTAAAATAAATATAAAATGAATCATATTAATACTTCAAAAAATACAATATATAGATTAAATCATTTCTAAGTATTATATTAAACTTATAATATTATCAATGCCAAATTGAAAATTTGTTTATAATTATTAAAATTTAATAATTTTAATTGATAATCATCTCCTCAAGAATTAGTATGATCTATTTAATACTAATAATAATATCTATTTTATTATTAATATATAAGATATTGTTAATAATTATTATAACTTAATTAAGTTATATTTATTAATTCATAATTATTAAATTTATTATAATTAATTATAATAAATTAATTTTATTAGTATTATATTATAATTAAATTTATATTTAATTACAAAAATGGTTATTTGTCATATAGAGACACAGATATATTAGTTATTTTTTGTAAAATATTAATTCACAATATTTATGTTATTAAATATAAGTTAATATTAAAATAATTTTAATTAATTATTTATAATTTTAATAATTATTAATAATAAGTATTATTAACTTATTAATCACTTTTATAACTATATAATTATAAAAATATATAATTAATAAATTAGTATAGAATTAATTTATATATTATAAAATTAATAATATAATCTATTATTTAATAAATAATACGCAACCATTTAATATAATATTATTTATAATTAGTATTTAATGTTATATAATATTTATTTAATTAATAATTACAACTATTTGATTACAAGTAATTAAATAAAATTACTTTATTAATTTATTATATAATTTATTTAGTACAATATTATCTAATAATATGGAATTATTATCTTATAATATAATGCAAATATACTATATTTATAAACTATATTATATATAATTAATATTTATAATATTGTAAATAATTATTATTTAATAATATATTAATTTCTAAAATATCATAATATAATTATTTAACTTGTTTATTTATTATAATTATAGCTTATAATATGAATGTAATTTATATAATAAATATTTATAAATTATTTATATATAAATAAATAATATATAATAATTATTATTTTTATAATTATAATAATTTATAATATATTCATATTAATATTGATATAATTATATTATTTGTAATAATATTAATAATATTTGAATTTAATATTATATTAATTAATTTTATATTAATAATTTGATATATAATAATATAATTATATATTAGTCATAAAACTTTATAACCAATATTATATAATAATGATAATTTATTCTAAGTATTATACAAATAAATTATTAATTGATAATGATAATATTTTAATAATATATTTATATCAGTTAATATTATAATTAATTAAATAATTAATATATAATTATATTTATTTATAATTTATAATAATTATAAATTCTATTATTTGTAGTTAATAAATATTAATTTATAGAAAAATTATATAATTACTTAATAATATAAATATAATTTTAATAATTATATTTTATAATTATATATTAAAATAAATTATTAATTAACAATTGTTTTAATATATCAAATTAATATAATTATTAATATAATTAATAATGATAATATTTTAATAATATATTTATATCAGTTAATATTACAATTAATTAATAATTAATAATATAAATATTATTGTAAATTAATTATTTAAATATTTAAAAATATATTCAAAATATAAATCCAAAAGATTTATATTAATAAATACATAAATATATTATTTAAATATTTAACAATTAATTATATTAATATATTTTGCTTATATTTTAATTTATAATTAATAAATTAATCTATTTAATATTATTATTATTATTGTTCTCTATCTTTTACTATAGGTATAGGGAATTTATTTTTCGCTGTAACTATATTTAATTGTCTGTAGTCGATACACATCCTCCAAATGCCATCATTCTTCTTAATTAAAAAACAATAATTTTTAATTAGTATTATTTTAGCTATAATTTAGTATCAAATAATTATTATATTTTAATTAAATATATATCGAATATGTAATTATGAATTACAGTATTAATTATATAATAATTATAATATTTTATAATTTATTAATTATAATTCAAAATTATTTAGTTGATAAATGATTTATTTTTTTAAATCTCTTTCTTATTAATTTTTTTAATATTAATAAATTAGTATTAATTTATTATGAATAAGCTTGTATGAACTAAAACAATTGTTTCATGGCTAAACAAAATGTCAAAACGATTTCAAATAGATAATTGTTCTAATAATATTAGCTATTTGAACTAATTTGGTAAACAAATTTATTTTTTAAATCTCTTATTTATTAATTTTTAAAATATTATTAAATAGTATTATTTTAATTAGAATAAGTTTGTATGAATAAAACAATTCTTTTATGATAAAAGAAAATGTCATAATGATTTGAAACAAATAATCATAAATATAATAAATATTTATAAAATTATATATTAAGTTATATTTTAATAATAATTAGTTAATATATATAATATTTCAAAAAACACTTATTATTATAATTATTTAAAACAAACCAGTAGTCATATGCTTGTCTCAAATTATACAATTTATTAATATTAATATAATTAATAATTTAATTATTTATATAAATTTATAGTAACAAATTTTTATGACTATTGATTATTTATTATAAATAACTAATTTTTCAAATTAATAAATTATTAATTTTAATATAATTCAATATTAAGTTAATTAATAACAAATAGTTATAATTAATTATTAGTTTAATATTCTATTAGTTTCACGTCTAATAAAATAAAATAAATTAATTAAATATTATAATTATTTATTATATTATAATTATTAATATTAAATAAGCTGATATAAGAATATAATAACTATTATTATAAATAGTCATAATTATTAATTTTTTAATAACTATATAATATTATAATTAAATATATTATATTTAATATATAATTATTAAATAAAAATTAATTTATAATTATAAATTAATAATTATTATAATTAATTAATTATAATAAATTAGCATTAATATATTTTTATTAATATTAATAAATATAATAATAAATTATATTTATCAAATAATATATTAAATATATTAATAATAATTATAATAATTATTTATAAATTAATTATAATAATAGTTATGATTAGTACCATAATTATTTGAACTAATTTCTCTATCATATATATAAATTATTATGTTATAACTAATAATAATTGGATAAAATTATTATTATTATATTATTTTTAAAGATTATAATAATTATTAATTAATATTATAATATATATTATACTTTATAATAATATAAATTAATTAATTAACTTAAATTAATTAAATATGATTAATTATTATTCAGATAATATTAATTATATGATAAATTATAATTAATATATTTAATATTATATTATAATTATAATATATTAATATAATTGTTAATTTGAATAATTAATTAATAAAAGGTTATAATGACTTGAAATATATAATTATTTAAATAGTCATGATTATTTGAACTAGTTCAGTAAACAGATAATCTCCTACTTATTAATTTTTGGAATATTAATAAACTAGTATTATTAATAATTTAAAAATTAATAATATATTAATGATTATAATAATTAATTATGACTATTTTAATAACAAATTGTTTATTTATTTATATAAATTATGTATAAAATGAACTAAGATAATTGTAATAATTATTATTATAATAATTTATAATATATTATTTATAACACATTCAAATAGTTAGACTATCTAATTTACTATTTTAATATTAAATTAATATAATATAAATATATATTAAATTATAATATAATTAATTAATATAATTGAATATTAAGCTATTAATTAATAATATTATTTTAATCTTATAACAAACTTATTTTCAAATCTATTGACCGAATAAGTTCAAATATTTATGACTATTTGAACAATTATTTATTTCAAATCATTAAAATAATAATAAATAATTAAAATAAATATAATAATCATAAGTAACTTAAATATATAATAGTTATTAATATTATATAAATAATAAATAATAAATATATTATATAATTATATAGTATAATATATTAGTATAATTTATAAATATGATATAATTAGATTATTTTATCAAATAGTTAAATAATTATTTGTAATCATGAATTAAGATTAGTATTTTAACTATATTAATATTAATTATAGTATTATATTTAAATTATATATTAATATTATTATTTAGTATATACTAATAGTAATTATTTTCAACTCAATATAATATAACCATATATTAACATATTAATGTATTTTTAAGTTAAAATATAATAATATTAATTTAATTAATATAATTTAGTTATATAATTGTTATAATTTTAATATAATTCATATTAATTAATTAATATTATTAAATTATTTTAATTATGTTTGTAATTATTTATATATTAAATTATAATTTATTATTAACTTAATAATCATTAAGTTATTTAAATCTCTTTTACTGAATCCATAAATATGTTATAAAATTATTTGAACAAATATATAATTCAAATTGTATAACCTTTTGTTCTATCATAAAAACAATTATTTCTGTTTAATAAAGCTTATTCAAAAATAAAATAATACTAATCTAATAATATTTTAAAAATTAATAACTAAGAGAATTAAAAATAAATTTGTTTATTGAACCAGTTTAAATATTTAAGACTATAATAACAATTATATATTTCAAAATGTTATAACTTTTTGTTTTACCATAAAACAAATTTTCAATTCATACTAGCTTATTTGAAATAAAATAAAATAAATTTATTAATATTTCAAAAATTAATAAGTAAGAGATTTTAAAAAATAATTATGTTTACCTAACCAATTCAAATATTTAATATTATAACTTAGAATAAAATAACTTAATTACTATTAATATTTAAATTCAAATTCAAATATAATTATATCAAATAATTTTAATTATGACTTATAATTAATTATAATATTAATGGTTAATAGTTATTATTAATATTTTATTAACTATTATTGTCAAACAATTATCATTATGTTAT